>JBBMKE010000003.1:6449411-6460045 GCA_037834125.1 Lippia alba
GCATACATACATCACACAGAATATCATCAGACTTAAACTTCAAAGGAATTCTCAAATGTTTCATAGCAGTTATAGAGGCATATCCTAATCTTTGATGCCACAGATTACAATCATGCATCATAGTAGTAAAACAATTGTTTTCACTACCAATGACAGAGTTTTTCAAGGTGATACTCTTAAGAGTATCAGAAAGTTCAGATACAGCAATAGCACGCTGTACAACAGTATTTTGTGAATCAAAGTAATAAAGGCAATTGCAAGTATGTCCAGAGGCTAGAATGTACTTAGTTTTCTGGACCTGCAAAGTCCAATATTTTTTGGCAAATAACAATTCACTGTCAGTAGCACTAGTTAGCTTACTAACATATATCAAATTATACTTAAAAGTGGGAATATAAAGGACATTCTCTAGACAAACCCTATCAGAAAGTCTTACAGTGCCAATATACTTGACATTGTAAGAAGTACCATTAGGTAAAAATATAGGAATTACACTTTTAGGCTCAATGTAACTTTCAAACATACTCAATTTTGAAAAAATATGGCTAGTTGCTCCAGAATCAATAATCCAAGAAGGACTAGACAAATCACTGGAACAAGATAGAATGTAATCACCAGTCATACCTGAAAACTCAGAGGTGAAATGTAACTTTTCAGAGCCTCCAGACTTGTTCTCTTTAAAGAACTTAAGCAATTCCTGCTTTATCAACTCATAAATGTTAGAACCAGACTGAGGAACAGAGCATGTAGGTTCAGAAGGCATATCCAGAGGAGAATCTGCCATTGAATTGGCCATATTTCTGAAAACACGTTTAGAAGTCGTGGCTCCACTGGATTTACCTTCTTTATAAGACCTATACCACTCTGGTTCCCAAGTGAGCTTGAAGCAAGAATCAGTATTATGAGTATCACTATTACAAACATCACAATGTCTATTTGCCTTATCCTTTCTCTTATTGTTACATCTACCCAAACCACTCCCTCTAGAATTAACATTCTTAGAAAACAGTGCAGCATTCCCAGGAACATCATTAAAAGCAATGTGAACATCCCTTTGGGATTCAACTCTAGAGATAATGGAGTAAGCCTTATTAACAAAGGGTAAAAGATCCATAACCAGAATCTGATTCCTTATAGCATTGTAGGAATCGTTTAAACCCATTAAAAACTGGATAAGCATATCAGACGACTGTGAATCATTTATATAGCAAAGAACAGTACATGCAGAACCCGTAGTACAACAAGGAGGATCATTAAGGTTTGCCAATTCATCCCACAGAAGTTTCAAGCGATTAAAATATGAGGCAAGGGACAGATTACCTTGTGCGATTGAACTAATTAACATCGCGCTTTAACTGATAAAGAAGAGGTCCGTTGCATTGGCCATACCTTTGGTCCAAATCATCCCACAGTTCCTTAGCCGTACTCGCATAAAGAAAGCTTTGATGGATCTCTGGAGATAAGGAATTCAAGATCTACGCCTTTACAGTACTGTCAACATGCTTCCAAGTCTTATAACTTGGATCATCAGGAGCAGGCATATCAATAGATCCGTCCACGAATCCAAATTTCATCTTGGATTC
This sequence comes from Lippia alba, assembly GCA_037834125.1. Lineage (NCBI taxonomy): Eukaryota > Viridiplantae > Streptophyta > Magnoliopsida > Lamiales > Verbenaceae > Lippia > Lippia alba. Next base: position 6,450,995 of record JBBMKE010000003.1, read on the forward strand.
TTGGGCAATCTTCATAGTACGACTCCAGGTAAGGTAATTTTTACCCTGCATCATAACAGTAACAACAGAGAGCAACGAAGAGTACCTATTGGATATGTTAAGAGAGTCATCTTGAGATGACGAAGCAGAAACGACCGCCTTCAACTTATCGTCTCCAGAAGTCATGGAAACAGACAACGAAGATCAAGGAAGGCAAGTAAAGAGTAGCGGAAAAAGGAGGAACAGAGATGAAAAACGGAAGTGAAAGGAAACACAAAAAAAACACCGGTAAAACTCATATCTGGCCGATTATATGTCAGATCCAAGTCAGAAGACACAAGATCAAACCAAAGACATCACAGATCTAAGGAAAGCAGTGCAAGATCAGCAGGATCGTACATGCTCTAGATACCATGATAAACCCTAACTATAGCGGCTGAGAGTTGGAAGGAAGAAGACAGAGAATAGGGTTTGTGTAAACTCAGAAAATATTATTGAACTAAAAATTATGAACAAATACAATACAAGTCCGTGTATATATACAAACACGTGGTTCTCACACAAGCCCAAAGCGTGTACAACGCTGACTAGCAAAAACGTACAAAGGAAAGAAAACACGATTACAATAACAAAAATAAATAAACGTGATTTCAACAGATAGTTCTAGGTATTAGTACTAAAGACATAAATCTAGAATTCCTAAGACATTAGACATATCCCTAAGATAATTCTAGATTCTAATAATGTCTAAGTTAATTTGCGCGAGCAACTATAGAATCACACAACACAGAACGTGAATATTATTTCAGAAATGAGAAGGAAATATTCATACTCATAGAATACACAACATAGAAAGTAAAATTTATTTCAGAAATAAGAAGGAAATATTCATACTCACAAAAACTTTTCATAGTGTAACTCTTTCTTTTTCAATATTACATACATTTTTTCACAGTAATTTAATTTAATTTCATAATATCCCTGTAGTGTAACTCTTTCTTTTTCAATATTACATACATTTTTTCAGTAATTTAATTTAATTTCAGAATACCCCCTCTTTGGCCAACGCCAACATTATAACAATATTAGCAATGGTCCTTAACCTCACGAAAATAAATTTCTATTTACCAATAGTGTCACGGACCAGAGTATCGAATCTATACAAATCCACTTTGCGGGTCTTTTAAATTGTTCATCTAAATATAAATAAATAATTATATATAAATAGAAAATAGTTAAAATATACGGGAATTAGGGAAAATTCCTCAAATCTGGACTCAATTTCTAGTTAGCTCTCCGGTTTCAAATTTGTCCCTTCTAACTCCCCAGTTGAGGTTCATAATTTTAGTTAGCTCCCTATTCTGTGTGATTTTACCAAGTTGCCCCTGAAGACATTCAAATGTATGATGTATGAAATTCACATAATATAGTATAAAAACTCAAGAATGCAGTACTTATATGGTATTATGTAGTATAAATTCCGTATTATGTAGTATAAATTCATGGATTTGGCAAATCAGCATATGAATTTAAATATATGATGTATGAAATTAACATAATGTAGTATAAAAACTCAAGAATGTAGTACTTATATCGTATTATGTAGAATAAATTTATGGATTTGACAAATCAGCACATGTATGAGTTAAATGTATGATGTATGAAATTCACATAATGTAGTATAAAAACTCAAGAATGCAGTACTTATATCGTATTATGTAGTATAAATTCATTGATTTGACAAATCAGCACATGTATGAGTTTAAATGTATGATGTATGAAATTCAGATAATGTATTATATGTAGTATAAATTTACTGTTTTGTGGGTAAAATAGTCAATGGGGAACTAACTAAAAATTATGAATCTTATGTGGAGAGTTAATAGAGACAAATTTGAAATTGGGGAGCTAACTAAAATTATTTCAACCCATGAAGAATTTTTTGAAATTGCCCAAATAATATAAATTAAAAAATATAAGAAAGAAAAATATAAAAAAGAGAATAAAAGTGAGGCGAAAAAAGTGAGGTTAATAAGTATTAAGTTACGTTCTGATGTAAATAAATTAAATATAAAAAAATAAGAGATCAAATTCAAGAGACATCTTTGTATTTCTCGCTTAATATCTATATAGAATATAGATGATAAGATACAAATAATATTTTTGTGATTTTTGTTGGTAACTTAAATTTTTGGTGATTTGAAAATTATTATTCTTACTTGACCAAAAAAAAAAAAGAAAATTATTATTCTTACCTCAAAATTCAAATCTATTGGATAATCTATCCTTACGATAATTTAACATGCTTTATTTCTAGGGTTTCGATCTCGCAGCTTCCTCATCATATACGAAGCTTTGCTTGATGAGAAACAAGAAACAATTTGAAGTAATGAAACGTAAAGAATTACCCAAGGTTATTATGGAAAAAATAATATTGGCAAGAGCGTTCCGGCGAAAATCTCTTTACATAACTGACAAATATTTGCGATGAATTCATACGAAATGAGTTCGTATAAAAGATTTGTACATACATGTATGGATCTGTGTGTGGAGGGATTCTAATAGGTGGGAGGCTTTCTTTCTTGCAACTTGTATGGTGAAATCAGGATATGGAAATACAAATTTGAAAACAATAAGGATACGGAAGTACAAATTTGATGCATACAAAAACGATGATGTACGTGACAAGTATTTGAGCGTTTGAAATGAGTATCAAACATGATGCAATTTGAGTACGAGATATAAAATAACATGGTAAAATAATATTTATATAATCGTCTCATTTGCAAATTTCACAATCTAGTTGGATATTCGCAGAGCAAACACATGGAACGATAAAACATTTACATTCCTGAACGGCTTTTACAGCACGGATGTTTGATCGCAGCCAAATGCTAGTCGAAAATACAACACTTTCTCAGAGATGTCACGCTTCGCTAAGCGCCATCTCGACATCGGCACATACCTAACTTCATGATAAACTACTACTCGACTGGGGAACAGGGATGTAATAAAATGAAATGTTGACATCGTCATGTATGATCACCGGGGACAGAGGGAGGGGGTCTTCAATTTTCAGGCCAGTGGAAAATTTTTGAGATACTTCTAAATCCTTTAGTTTTATGTACAGATTTTTCAAAATTTGTAATCTCGAGCGCCCCTCGATTTTAACTTTTCTTCTTTTAATTCCGTCCCTCGTCAAGTGATCTTCATATCCTTTACCAGGGCTTCAGGTCCGCAACAGGACCTGCAGTCCAATTCAAAAACTTCTCACCTGGCTTCAAGAATATTCTCTTGTCATGTGGCAATTTACGCGCCAACCCGTTCAAGATTTGGTGGAAGGCATCCCCTGCCTGTGCCGGTTGTGGGAAAAGCATAGCTTGTTTCATGGAAGGGTTTGCAAGCAATCTTTGCTTCCTCAAAATAACCTCAACTGGTATGGATGTAAGTATAGTATCCAAATATGGTACGTCTTTCTCTGCTACAAATACGCCTATTTCCTCCCAGGGAATAGCATCGGCAAATGGTAGGACTATGTCATCGGCTATGATAACGGGAATGCAACCAAATATAACAGCTTCCACGAGGCGTGGGCTCCATGGCGCCCACCCCAGAGGGCATAGGCAGAAAATGGCTCGTTGCATGTCTTCGTAGTATGTGGTTGGGTGGTCTGTGGAGATGTCGAATAAGGGGTTGTTCTTGAAGTTCTCCCAAATCGATGCTCTTGCCCCTCTGTTGGGACAAGATATAAATGACATTAGTGCTGTAAAACAATCTCTGTTGCATTGCAATTGAATAATACTACGGTGCTATTGATTGCATTTGCTATAAATATGTATTTAAACTGACAAATAAAGGCATGCTAGATGTGTGTGCAAAATAATTAAAAAAAAGGTGTAGTAGTAGCACGAATAAATTTTAATAGCATACATATATAAATTAAATGAATAGAAGCGCCCAGATAAAACTTAAACGACACACGTTAAATTCTGGGCTGCAATTTGGGTAAATACCTCGCGTAGTAACCGCCTTCCGGATCATTATTGACATCGTAAAACAAACCACGGAAATACACGAAAATGGATCTTGGAGTGTCAGGAGGAATCAAATGGGACTGCATTTTCTCAGGAGGTGCATATGGAGGTATTGTTATTGAACCTTCATTCAGACAAACATGATTACGTTGTCCAAACGTCTGAACCAATGTAGCTCGTTGAAGTAGAGGAAGAATGCCTCTTTTTATAGCTTTCTCTTCCTACAATTGGAGAAAACATTGGTAGTATTATATAAAGGTCCTTAATTGGCAAAAAGCTCATAAATGTTTGAGAATAAGAACGGAATCTAAGCTGCGCCTATAAACTCAATTAAAATGTGTAACTAACTATATAATTTTGATGGATACAAGTATGTCACAGTACGAATAAAAGAGAGTCATCGGCCTCTTCGAATATGGAAATTTTGTACATGGTTGTCGGGCAATATGATTTTCAGATGTTTCTTGATAGTTCACAGTGAGTTTATCCAAGCAAATAACCCATTTTCTTCAAAACTTGCACTCCTAAGTACCAGAAGGCACTCAAATTTAGTTTATCTATTATACTATAATTTCCAGGGCTAATTACGAAGGACTCGAACTTAAGCTCATTGACACAAAACCCCATGTGATATGTTGTAGCAACTGGCTTTTAATCATGATATTTGACAAATAATGAGAAGTATGTTTTTATCCCTATTGGAGAAGTTCAGAAAGAAGGGCTAAAAACTGGTGGAAACCCCATCCTTCTCTAAAAATATAATGCTAACATCTGCATTTTTGTAAAGAATTACAACTACCCACACGAGCATTTATGTCTCGATGCATCTGATCACCAGCACTTCAGGGGCAAATTTGGCTTTTCATGCTATTTATCACGCGACATCAGCTTTTTTCCAGTTTGATCAAGGGGGGTTATACGACTTACGAGATGACACCAAACATCGATGGGGTTTTTTATACCACATTGTTCCCCAACTAGGGCTAAACCTTAGGGATATTCATAATGAATCCTAACAACAGTTGGATAAAATACTGATGCTATTTAATGAGTCAAGCATGCTAATCAGATTCTGATATACGCATGTACTTCTGCTCATATTCACCCACTATTCAATCTCAAACAACCATTGAGAAAAAATCAGGATACCAGAAGCAAAGAGCTTACTTGATAATGAAAACAAGCTCCAAAATCATGAGGAACGAGAAAGAAATGATCAGCTCCTTCCGTTCGGTTCCAATAAGGCCATTTTGTCGAAATAAGCTGTATCGCACTTCTCATCATTCTCGGAGATTTAAAAGGCAAAGGCAATCCATTAGGAGCAAGGTCACACGTTGAGTAAACAGGTGTGTAAAACCAATCAGCTTCCTTTGGATTGAGAGTTCTAACAGGGCTGGATAAGAGAAACTGGTGCATAAAAATCTCAGCAGCAAACATATGCGTTAGACAACGGGGATCTTTTTGAAGGATCTTCTTGTTGTATTTGCTTGGAAGTTCGTATATATAAACTTTCAATCTTCCCACGGGATTGTCCTCGAGAACATCACCAGCACTCCCTATGTAATTTATTCAAATGATAAGATTAAAAAGATGACGGATTGGATTAATTTGCAATTAACTATGTTAAATCATCACCATCATTTATAACCTTGCAAGAATTATAGAATCTTGATTAGCCCAAATGCAGGAAGCCACCCAGATTCTTGTATCAGAAGCTGTTCCCAGCATTTCGGGGAATAAATACACCAGTAAATTATTATAAGCTATTTGCAGAAATTAACTGATAATACCACATTCAACTTTTGAGAAAATCTTTTCACCGAAAAAATTATATAGTTCCACACATTTACCTCATCTTCATGCTAAAATCCTACCCCATTGAGAAAAATAAAATTAAAAATTGCACACATGCTAAAACCCCATCATTCCCTCACTGTCAACCAAAATCAAGACCGCGCAAACTCACACAGGCATTTTCACAAACACATGAACGCCAACCACGACGCAAAGAAGAAAATCCACCAAATACTACGAAAATCACAATATGCAAATCCCAAATAGTACCTGAAATCCTCTCAGTACGCACAGACCCACGGTCGATCCCCTCCACTCCAAGATTCCCCACCAACAAAGCCAAAATCAGAACAAAAACCCACATGCAAGACTCCATTTTTCCTCAACTGACGCCTCCCAAACGAAGAGAATACTTCTTTTGTAGAGTAAAGGGCCGGCTCTTATGCAGTTGGGCAGTCGTATTAAGATGTTGGTGACAAGTTTCCTTCTGGGTTTTCGATTATCTACCTTGCCATTGAAGAATCCACAAGCTAAGCAAAAAAAGAATGAAAAAAAGTATCAATTTTATCGGGATTCGTGGAGATGGGGCAGGTAATGTAGACGTGTATACGTAGAATGCAGCATTGGAAGGTACATGTGCGAGAAAACTTCATTGTTGCGTACTCCAATGGCGGATGAAAGCGGCATTTGTCTTGCTAGTTTGATGGAAGGTCCACTTCAGCTGCAATGGCAGCTCTTCTTCACTCACCATAAAAGATGCTTTATTACTCATTACGTTTTATTCAAACTTTTAGGGTTTATTACACGAGTCCAAGAAAAATATAGAAAACTATAATTTGGCCCTTCTTCGTCAAATAATTACATTTATACCTTCATATAAATTTAGTAAGGGTTAAACTTTTTTTGCACCCCAACGTTTGGGGTCAGTTGCACTTTGGTACCCAACCTTTTAATTTTAAGGATTCAATGCCTAACCTTTCATTTATGTTCACTTTGGTGCCCAATTTGAAAATCCGGTGTAAACTTCCGGCGAAAGACTGACACGTGACTCTCACATGCATTTCTTAAGGGCATTTTCGTCCTTTTAATTCATTTCCCGCAACACTTAACCATCACAATAGAAAACAAAAGGTCAGATTCCTTGCACATTAGGACCCAAACTTTTTCTTCATCTTTTGATGCAAATCAGCGACAATGGGGTGGAAGAAGCGTGGTGAAGGAGATGTAATGCCGTATGGAAGGAACGCGCCTCGCTATGGTTAGTATTTCAAACTGATTTGTTTTTAGAGTTTTTCAAAAATGGTGGACCTAGGGTTTTGAGTTAGATTTTTGGAATAAGTTGGCGTCCTTCTTGGGATTGTTTGTGTGGTCCATATGTTTTGTTGTCGCTTGTTTTCCCGTCATGTGGTCCATTAACGTTTCCCATAGGTTTCATTTTTCAATTTTGTGGTTTTTTTCTCATATTTTTGTCTGATTATGCATGAGTTTCTTTTGTCTCTTGTTGTTGATGATTGCAGGCAAAAATAGTGATAAATTTACTATAAGAATGCATCATGGTGGTCGATTTTGTAACTTGGGTAGTAGGATTTATGTGGGTGGAACATTGACTCACTTTGATTATTGCGATGTGGATGAAATTAGCATGCTTGAGATTATTACCATGGCTAAAGAGGCTAAAATAGATACTAGTTGTGCCATATTTTTCTATAGTATGTGTGGTAGTAATGACTGCTCAGTGGTGACTTTAATGCAAGATGATGATGATGCGTTGAGACTAGGAAATTACTTAGATGAAGAGAGGGTGGTGGGGATTTTTGTTGAACATAAGGTTGATGAAGTGGAATCTAGCAGTGAATCTAGCTATGATATAAACTGTGGGATGGTGTTTGTTAAGGATGGTGAGGAATATGAGGAAGAAAGTGATGAAAATGTCGAAGGAATAATGTTGGAGGATGGTGACTTAAGGCCACCTATTGATAAAGATAAAGGGAAGGGGAAGGTTGTGGAAGAAGTAGTTGAGTATGTTGGAGAAGATGATACAATTGTAGAACATGCAGATGCAGTAGAAGGTGTTGATGAACATGGTGGGGATGGAGAGACAATTGGAGATGAGATTGTTGTTGAGGAAGTAATTATTGATGAACATGTGGGGGATGAGGGGGAATGTTCAGACAAACATAGATGAGGTAGAACAGTTAGGGGTTTCTTGGGATAATGTTGACAGTAATGGGAGTGTTGATTGTCAGTCTTTGGGTGAAGACAATAACCATAGTGATGTACTTGTTGATAATGACCATAAATATGTTGATGTAGATATGAATAAGGTTGTAAAGAATATTCGTATGGGGGGATTACAGAATAGGGATCTTTTCCAACAAGTTGCTACATCAGAACCTCCTAGTAGAAAAATGCAACACAATGGCAGGAAGATTTTTAATGAAAAAACTGACATGGATAATCCAGTGTTTGCCTTGGGGTAAGAGTTTAAAGATGTAGAAATATTTAGAAAGGCAATGAGGCAACACTCTATTATTAATGCAAGAGACATTAGGTTCACTAAAGATACTTCCAAAAAGGTGTCAGCAAAGTATAAGCATAGGAATTGTCCTTGGAAAATTTATGGTTCATATAAGGGTGGTGAGGACACATTTGTTGTGAAAACATTAGAATCTAATCATCGGTGTCTTAGGTCTCAAAGAGTGACTGCTGCTAGTTCTAAGTGGTTTGCTGAAGATCACAACTGCATGTTGAAGACAAACCCTAAATGGACTGTGGAATCAATGATATCAGTGGATAAAAGTAAACATAAGCTAACTTTTACAAGGCATCAGATGTACAGGGCTAAGCACAGGTTTGCATTAGAGTTAATTGGTACAACTGTCAAGCGATATGAATTGATTTGGAGATATGCTGCTGAGATAATGAGGGCAAATCCTGGTTCAACAGTGAAGATCAAAACAAAGGAAGTTGAAGGTGAGTTGAGGTTTAAAAGATTCTATGTTTCTTGGGATTCTTTAAAGAAGGGTTTTAATTTGTGCAGACCTATGATATTTTTGGATGGATGTCACTTAAAAACTCATTTTGGTGGTATTTTACTGTGTGCTGTTGGAATTGATCCTAATAATTGCACGTATCTGTTTGCTTATGTTGTGGTGGAGAAGGAAAGAAAAAATTCATGGACATGGTTTATTGAGTTGTTAATTGTTGACTTGGGCATCTCTAAAGATACAGACAAGTACACTTT
>JBBMKE010000003.1:6467008-6483066 GCA_037834125.1 Lippia alba
ACAAGCGCTCTTCCACAATAGCAATTTCCTTCCATAACTGAAACCCTAATTTTTGCAATGAAGACAATGATGAACAAGAGGGTTGGGAATTAAATATGAGTAACGGACAAATAAGGGGTTGCGGGAAATGAATTAAAAGGACGAAAATGCCCCTTAAGAAATGCATGCGAGAGTCATGTGTCAGTCTTTCGCCGGAAGATTACACCGGATTTTCAAATTGGCCACCAAAGTGAACATAAATGAAAAGTTAGACATTGAATCCTTCAAAATTAAAAGGTTAGGTACCAAAGTGCAACTAGCCCCAAACGTTGGGGTGAAAAGTTTAACCCATTTAATAATTGCATTATATACCCAACGTCTGGAGTTCTGTTAGAAATCGTGGAATATTTCCCAAAAGATGCCAAATTTGTGGAATATTATTTGGATTTTGTGGAATATTTCGTGAATTTTTTAATGAAATCCTATATGTTTGATGTATAATGTAATTATTAGATTTATAAGAGGATTTAAATGTATTTATTTAAGTAAAAGGGGCCAAGTTATAGTTTTGGGCGAATTTCATTTAAGTACCCTCAGTTTTGGCCTAATTACAATGTAGTCCCTATTATTTCGATTATTATCATATAGCTTCTGAGGTATTGTTTTCGTTCGAGGTCCCTAAATGCCGTTAGGATTCCATTTGAGATCCCTAAACGGCCTAATATAAATTTAGCTAAAAATTACAAATGCATCCCTCATTGTGTTATTATGTTATAAAATGATATCTATATTAAGTTAAAATTACATATTGGTCCCTGAGAACCTTAAGAGCGTTTAGGGACCTCAAACGGAAATAATACCTCAAAGACTATACGGTAATAATCAAAAGAATAAAAATTAAATGGTAATTAGGCTAAACCTAAGGATACTCAAATGTTATTCACCCGATAGTTTGTTATACCCCATTTGAGTCCATTAAGACTTTACAATTAGGTATATTTACATAAGACCCCTATTAGTTATAGAAAGTATACTTTGATCCTCAAATTGTTTAGTATTTATTGATAAATTACAGACACCCTATTCGTTAAAGTCAGGTTCCATAGTAAAACATATTTTTTAAGATTTTGATGTGCAAAGTGCTAGTGCCATTTCACTACCAATATTGTGAGCTATTGAGTTTCATACCTTTCTATAATCGTGATAATTTCATATTAATTTGGATATGCATAGTTTGAAATAAAAGTTTTAATGAGTATTTGTGACTTCGAATGTCGAGGGTTACATAAGTATATTAGTTTTAGAAGGTCCACTAGCGATGATGGTTGAATAATGTCTGTTCCATAAAGTTCACTATATGTATCATGAATTTTAAATGAATTAAACCACAATCTTGCATTTTGCTTGTGTATTGTTCATCCTTCTTTCTACTTATATAGTTTGTTCTTTCTGATATTATAATTCTATTGTACATTTGATGCATTTTTATGTTTTTGTTGCCTAAAAGATCATTTCTCTTATATTTAATGTGTCGTACAAGCATTGTTTTCTTATGAATCATAATTTAATCAAACTCTTAATGGTGCTCGGACCAACGCGAACTTGCAAAGTGTTTTTTAGAGCGTGTTATCATGATTAACCACGTGTATTCGCTCCCTCAATATAATATATTGATATTTTTATGGAAACATAGTAATATTCCTAAGATAGTCCAAAAAGGGGTATATTTTGTAGGGAAAAAAGGGGGGTACATTTTGCAACCAATTAGTAAACTACAATGGGTGGATGTATAATTTTCAGGAAAAAGAAAATCTATTCATAATAGAGGTAGATATAATTTACCCCAGTAATAATAGCATACAGTTCATCATACTACTCAAAGGACAGCTTTGCCTGCAGGCTATAGCTAAGTTAATTTTGGAATGATTGAGTTGCAATAAAGTTTAGTATGGAACTAAAGTTATTCTTGAATTCAATATGAGTTTTGAGAATTGATTTATTGTAGATCTCTATTAACGGACCTCTGAATACCTAACTTACATCCCTATGTTATTTCATGAGTAATGATAGTTTTTAAATATTTAATAAATGTTTAATTCAAGTATTTATTATTCATTTAATGCGCTCAATTATTAATCAATAAATACATAATCATTTTAATATCTTATTTACTTCGAAAATTTCACATCTAGATCCACATAATTTAAAATTTGATATCCCGTTTGTGGAGTGGAGAAAATTCAAAATGTCTTTGTCCAAATTAACATTCCGATTAGGTTGCTCACATAAAGATTACCAACTCCAACTACAATTTTCAATTGTCAACCATATGTAAATATTAAAATAATATGTCATTTATGTACAAGATATATCGAATTATCCATTATTAATCACAAAATAAAATTATTATCGGTTGAAATAACTAATGTGGGCAATTAATAATCGCATATATGATTCATTTATCATTTCCTTTTCTTGGAAAGAAATATATTTGTCCAATTTATATTATAGTCAAAAGTAGAATTCAAATGTCACAATCTTAAATTAAATATAAAATAAAATTAGAGCATAATGCCAAAAAGGAAATGTGAAATTCCATAGAAAGAATTAAAAAAACATAGTCCACAAGAAAGTTAACAGAACAGAACAGACAAGCAACTGCATATTTATGAGACAACTGTTTTTTGGTTCAACATTTTCAGCTGCCAATAATCTGCTCATACAGCTGCTTTCTCTCCCTCCCAATTGCAGCGAGAGAGAGAGATCAGAAAAATGAGTTCATATCTGCGACAAAAGTTCCAATCTTTAACTTCTTTCTCCTCGGATTCAAACGATGAGAAGGAAGAAGCCCTCAATTCTGAAAACATTGAAGAAATTGAGAAGAGTAAAGTTGGGATTATGAGAGCCCTTGTTCAAGCACAAGATCCCGCCGCCAAGGTCAACCCAAAGTTTCAATCTTTACTCTTTTTTTTTTAATGTGTGCGTGTGTGTGTTCTTCATTTTCATACTAGCCCATTGTCCCATTTCGCCTTTTTTTCTTTTGGTAATAGCTGTATATGGAATGTAGTTTCGATATACTTGATAAAGTTAGATTCTTGATCTTACTCATTTCTGAAGAATAAGTTAATTTGAGCTGTAATTCTTGAGATAGTGAAGGATTACTCAGCATATGGTGTAAATTCTTTGTCTGGGGGAGTTTTTATGATGTCTTAAGTCTCAGGGAGGTTTGTGTAATTAGGACAGACCACGACGGCATGTGAGTGTGATTATCCCTAGAAAGGAATGAATGATCTTGAGCCATTGTTTGGGAAATCATGAATCTGTGAATTTGCAGGATGTGGATGATTTGATGTTACGGAGATTTCTACGAGCCCGCGATCTAGATGTTGAAAAGGGGTCGGCTATGTTTCTCAAGTACTTGAAGTGGAGGAAAGAGTTTGTTCCAAATGGTCTCATTTCTCTGTCTGAAATTGCTAATGATCTTGCACATGATAAGCTGTTTATGCAAGGGTGTGATAAAACGGGGCGCCCCATTGTAGTCGTTTTTGCTGCAAAGCACAAGCCTACATCCGTGGAAGAGTTTAAACGTATGCTACTAAATTTAACAATAGTTCTAATGGTTGCTTGTGGATTCATTTGAAAATTTCCGTTTCTCCATTATTTGTGCAAAATCATCGCAATTTTAGAGTCATTCTGAGGGTTGTTTATTCTTTCTTGCAGGTTATGTTACTTTCACCCTCGACAAAATTTGTGCTAGGTAAATCTGTGTTTCTTGATTAATAACCAAATTCTTGCTTCTTGCTTAGTTCATGTTGATTTTAAATAACCATAATTGAAAAAATAGAAAAGGAGCAAACCTCATCTTTTTTCTAACTTTTATCTCAGAATGCCTGAAGGACATGAGAAGTTCACTTCGATCGCGGATCTACAAGGATGGGGTTATACTAACAGTGACGTTCGTGGATATCTTGCAGCTCTAACAATTTTGCAGGCACATTACAACTTCTCTCTATATCAGATTCACAACCTTCAACCAAAGGGATTCAACAGAATACACCTCGATTCTGGGGCCAAATCAGAAATTTTAACTTTTAATAGAACATAATGGGGGCACATTGAATTGTGAAATTCGAAAAATTATTACGTAATTTATTGTTTTATTAAACTTGAGGGGGGTGACTGCCCCTTTACTCCGTCCCTCGCTGAACTCGTATGCTCATTGTTTGATTGATTTGCTGACAGGACTGCTATCCAGAGAGACTAGGGAAGTTGTTCATAGTGCATGTGCCTTACATATTCATGACTGCGTGGAAAATGGTTTACCCGTTTATTGACAAAAACACGAAGAAGAAGGTATTATTTTTTTACTTTTTTTGCTCATTCTATTTGAGGATGTTAAACGCATAGGTATAAATATCTTATTGTGGTCGTTGATATCTTTCACATTGTTGGAGCAATATACATAGCCTACAAAGAGTCACTCCTGATTTCAGAATTACATATGCCTCCCTTGTAACTTTCACTATATTACAACTTATACCTACGTTTAAGGCATCATTTAACTTGGAATATAGTTTTCAAGTTACTCTCTTTGTATGTTGACTTAGTTTTGAAATTTCTGTTAGGGCCCTCACGAAACTTATTGTAATTTTTGATACTCGACAAGTTTTCGTAAATGCACCAAACCCCGGAAGTAATTCTAATTTATGATGTGACCGATATGCAGATCAAATTCGTCGAAGACAAGAAGTTGCAAGCAACCCTGCTCCAGGACATCGACGAGAGCCAACTTCCGGAAACCTTCGGAGGAAAATTAAAGCTAGTTCCAATTCAAGAATGCTAATATATAGTCAATAATATCATTTTCCATCATTTATTCATGAAAAATAGACTCAATCAGCGACTCTGGGAATGTTGTCACACATCACTTACAGTAACTGCAAGTCACATATGTGAGTTGCAGATATAGTATTACTGTACTGATATCTATACTTACAAAAGTCGTCTCTTGGATTTGGTTTTTAATTCTTTTTTTAATTTTATTTATTTATTCTTTTTCATTACTTATTTATTTTTCTCCATCACATGCATGTTATTTACCTGTTTCAAAAAAAAAAAAAAAAGTTATTTACCAAGTAACCCCACTTTTGTTTCGCCTCACTTTAAACTTTATTTTTCTTTCTCATATTTTATATTTTAACTATTTACTATTAAAATATAATTATTAAATTTATATTAACATGAATAATTTAATTTAATATATTTAAATAATAATATATTTTTTTGCATCAAAATGTAGTACTAAAACGTTCTAATGCAGTATTTATATTCTATTATGTTGTATAATTTTATGGGGAGTAAAATAAAAATATTTCAAACTGATGGGGAGTTATTTCAAACAGCCCGTAATAATAATCCAATACAAAACTCAGCCCTCATTGTTGTGTATAGTTCTCTAATCCAAAGTTGAGGCATGTTAATTGAAAAATAACAACATAAATAATTATTAAATAAAAGATAATAACATAAATAATCAAATTTCATATGATATAAATAATTATTAAATTACAAACAAATTTTATAAAGGTGATAAGGGAAAAATTGGGAGCCATGATAAGGCGCCACGTGTCCCTGCCACGTGGGAAAAGCTAGTTCACGTCAACTCTCATATTTCGACCCAGCCCCCTTCCTTGGCCATCGAGCCAGCACTCGACTCCACCGGAGGAAGGGCAGCTGTGTTCGCCGTACACGTGGGACGATCCAGAAAGACCCTTGACCCAGATTCGTCGAGTCAGGTCCTAAATCGACCCACACGCTACAGTACAAGCGCAATAAAACATGTTCAATAGTTTCCCTAGCAGCACAACAGCAACATCGAAGGAAGCACAAAACCTTTTCTTTCCAATCTGTCATCAGCAGGCAACCAATCCATTCGTAACCTTCAATTAAAAATTTGTATTGTTGGAGTAAGGTTGGCGCTCCATATGAATTTCATTAAGCTTGATGTTTGTCTAACGTCTCTAATAGCCTGGTATGCTGACTTGATGGTGAAGTCCCCAAGAGTTCAAAGTTCCCGATTGGAAAATATCAACATTCCCAACCCCGATTGGCACATTGACAATTTCGTTGGCCAGAGTTGGTCCAACATCGTTTGTAAAGACCTGTAACGCCAGCCTTCCTCCTTCCAGAAAGTGTTAAATCGAAGTTCATTTTTTGAATTTTGATAATTTTATTTATCAAAATTTAATAATTATTGAATGAGAAAATTAAACTTATAGTTCATAATTAATAAAGACACATTTATATATAATGCGTGCAATGTTTTCCAAAAGACACGATTTTTCGGATTAATAATTGTGATGAATAGTTGTCACTTTATTTGAAAATGTGTCATGTAACATTGCATTGTTCCGGTAATAACCGAAAATATGTCTTATTAATTAATAACTAAAGTGAATTCGACAAACACCATTTTGAAGAGGTACATCATAATCTATAAATAAACCCCAATATTATGCATTTCAATCATTCAATTTATCCAATTCATTTCTTACATAGAAATACATATGTATTAGAATCTAAGTTCTAAGAGAATGAAAAACACTTAGAGTTTGTTGTTCTCGTAATTTGTAGTGCTACTATTACGAGAAGTGGTCGTTGTATCTTGGAAGGCGATTGCCGCTAATCCTTAACCACCTGAGCAGGGCAATTTCATCTTAAGGAAAGAGAGTCAAACTCTCGACTCGACCTTCGCAATTATCATAGTAAAATCACGCTCTTTGTTGCTCAAAAATATCAAACAAACTTAAGACGAATTTATGTAGATTTTACTATGGGCGAGAAGAACTCTACTTATAAGATTGGAGGAGTTTATCATAATTGATTTCAAACAGTGGCAACAAAAGATGTTCAACTGAAACTCCATAAGAGACCTTCCAAGTACGCTTTTCATTTTATTATATGATATGAATATATATCTTTAGAGATCTTCTGAAGAAACCTTGAAAGTCGCGTCTGCGACACATCAAACGAGAGTGCAACAACTGTGTTGATAGCCTTGCGAAGAAAGGACACACTTTGTCTAATCTTTGCAGTTGGTTCAAGCCGCCACCGGAAGTGATCGACTTGTTGTAACTGAAGCGGATTAGGCTCTTTGTTGATTCGACAAATAAAAAAAGAATATATATCTTTAGTAGATATTTTTAAGTGTTAGATTATTTTATGCTAATAAGTATAAGGCTTTATTTCGTTTCGATTATATATGTGCAAAAATATATTTGGTGAAGTTTTTATATTATTCATAAAATAATATTTAAAAAGTAAAAATATATGTGAAACAATGTATTAATTAAGATAATATATTTATTTTAATGAAATGTTCAGAATTTTCCCATTTTTAATCCACCATTTCGGATATTAATGATTAAGGAAAAAATAACATTATGTTGAACTGTTATATTGAAGAGTTGCGAAAATTCATTTGAAAAGGTGTAAAGTTTCTGCACAATATTGTGTAGCATGAAAAGGTGGAAATGAGCTTGAAAGGTTGCATTCTATGAGAGAATTGCTTCGACAATTTGGTGAGTCTTATTATGTGTATGTGTAATAAATGGAGCAAGTAATTATTACAAAAATGTGTAACCTTTGTTTTGGTAATAATACCCGATGAAATATTGCATCCATATGGAGAGTTTCCAAGATATTGAAATTGCTTGGAAAATTCTTGGACCGAAAACTGAAAAGGTGTATTCAAATTGGCCGAAAAGGTTTAATGCCAAGGCGTTTTGTTTCGGTTTGTGATAGTTATGTCTTCTTATGAACGAATGAGACAAATGTGTTTATTTCAGAAATACGTTGATAAATGAAGTTTAAAAACTTGAAAACTATTATATATATTGCTTTGAAAGAATGCAACTTATTGAATCTTTCAAGAAATGGTCAAGATAGAGAAATTTTCACTCGATTGAAAAGAGATCATATGAGTTTTGAAAAGATTATAAACTTCCTACAAACACCTTAAATATGGGGTGTTTGAATTAGTTTTTAAAACAAGCAAGAATACAATACTCAAAATGAAGAATATTATATTATTCGAAGATATTATTCTTTGTAAAGGAAGAAAAAGTTTTAAGAAAAGAACTTATGGTAATGATCGAATTGATGAAAATTCGAGTTATGACCATCGAGGTAATATAGAGCCAAGACATAGCACGAGGACTAAAATGGCCTAAAACTTGTGCTATATAAACTAGTGATACCACCTGTCACCGGCGGACTCATTTACTTGTGCAGCGAAACAATTTTTCGCCCGTGAGGCTCCCTCAAGTTCTCCAAAACCTTCGGTCCGCATTCCATCCTCGAGTCTTTACGATAACCCTTCCTCTTCTTAGCATTATTCGTGCACTAGCGATAGCTTCCGAACGATTACTCATGCCGCACTTCGTGTTCGGCACTTGCCCATTCATGTTCTAAAAGCTAGCATGCTCGCCTTTCGTCCCACAATCTCGGGTCCCAGCAATGCATCTCTAGATGGCATGGGAGCATTCTTGCTCCAACTAGGCATGAAGGGTCACTAGCGCGCCCAACATGCAATCCTCGTGCTCGTCGCTCGCTTGGGACGCTTCAGTTTTAAGTGCGGCTCGGCGCCCTTCGCTTGGTTCTCGCCCTAGTAGGGCAACTCGTAAGTCCAAGGCTCATTCAACTTGCCATCAACCCACAATCGTCCCGCACGAAATTTAGGACTTGCATTCAAGCTCATAGACTACTTGCCGTCATGCCCACTATGCGTTGTTGCCCGACAATCGCATATCTTAAGCCTACGGACAGTTCACGGGATATTAGAGAAGTCATCCCGATCACATAATCGGTCTTGAGGTATTTCTCGGGTCTAACAACTTAGGGACAGCCCGTCGGGCTTAGCGGGAACTCACAAATAACCTCCATGGCCTATTGGAGGCCCAACGCGGACCCTACAACCCCACGCCGCTTGTTTGGTTCCCAAACCGCCTGAGAACACTAAGTCCCCTTTCAGGTTCCAAGTGTTGGCCCATGCGGGCATCTCTTGCCCACATAGTGCTCACTTTGTGTCATCACAGCAAGGGGAGGGCTGGATGTTGCTCAACATTGCATGCCCCCCTTATAGTACTCTTAAAAAGTTTTTCCTTAGTTCCACCACTGGACACTGAAGCTAGCCGAACAATGCGATTTTTTCATAAATCTCGCATCCGGTCTCCAAATTGCCCGCCGTCTTCGCCCAAACGAAGCCCCGTCCGAGACTCCGTTGTTCGAGATTTGCCCACGTAAAGTGCTGAATTCACGAAACTGCCCCTCTATGACAGCACATTGTTGTCAAGGCTTGTTCACGGCTCAAACGTTGTTCAAATGACTTGAAACTTTACGGAAGCATTCCAACGCCTGAAGGAAGCTTCCCATAAAATATCTTAAGGAAATACCATCGTTTGATCCCTCTGCTCAAAGTACTTTCGCCAGTCCCGCGCTGCCGACCGCATCCTGGTCGCACCACAACTCCAAAGCCCAAACAGACTCAGAATGACCCCAAATTTGGTGGAGACCATCCTCATGTATCAAGGAATACACCTATCGAACAGTATTCCGATCTGACATCATTAAAGCCCTCTGCTCCACCACACCAGCGGGACGATATTCCTGAATCGCTCGCAACTAACGCTGCCAAGTTATAGTCGCAATCTTGACTCCAAGTGCGACCCATAACATCCTCCCCCACTCGATCCGTTGACGTCCTCGTCAACACGCACCCGTCGCAACAAGCACGCCGTGCCAACTCATTGTAGCGTAGGACGGACTATCACCTGAACAAGCAGTTCCAAGGCATCTTCTGTGCCGCACGTCGGAAGCTCACGTGGAAATATTTAATTTGATTTGCATTGTTCTTGTAAGTCTGTTCCTATGCATAGTATGCATTTCTTTTTTGGGGTAAATTTATAACTTTTCCCAACTGTTTCTAGCAATCCCTGCTATTTCAAAGTTAAACTCATAGCATGAGCTAAGCTGCTAGAGCCCGACATATCCAAAATTTGAGTGATTTCATCATTCAACCCACTAATGTAACTCTTAATGAAATATTGCTCAGTAAGAGATCTATTATGGTCGACCCTGAAGGCCCTTAACTTACTAAATTTTAAGGTGTATTCCTCCAAACATCTGTCTTGTTTTAACATTTAAATGTGACATCAGCTCGTGGAAAAATGATGATGGCAACATGTCCTCAATGCTTGAAGTATTTCGGGGAGCATTTAATACTTTTGATATTTGGGCCATTAGGATGAAACATAATTTTTCTATCGTAAAAAACAAAATAATAATAATAATAATAATAATAATAATAATAATAATTTTTCTATTGTATTATATAATTCCAACTAATAAAAATTACTTCAGATTGTAAATAATTTTAACGCATAATCTAATAACTCAAAAGTGGGATAAAACAAACATTTTGCAATATTATTAATAATAATGGGTAAATTACATTTAATTACCTCAACATTAGCCCTTAAATTACAAATTAATCCTTTCAATTTCATTTATTATCATACAGTCCCCCGATATTTTGTTTTCATTACTAATCCACCTAATCCTTTTATTTTATAATGAAAATATATGTTGAAACCCAAGTTTCGATATCACGGGGCATTTTGAACTTTTACAATTTTTCGCTAGAGACCATGAGAACAAATCAAACCTTCAGAACTATATAACAAAAAACAAAAATATAAGAACTTATACATAATTAAATCAAATCTATGATAGTCGGATATAATTCAATTAAGAGTAAATTTTAATTTTTGGTTAATGATTAAGAGTAGTTTAAGCATATTCTTAATACTTTTTAGTTAATAATCTAACAAAAAATATTTGGAATAAAACCAGCATGATCAACCGTTAGAGCTGTTTGTTTGATTCATTTCGTGTAAATACCCTTAAAAACCGCCATTGTAACAACCTTATTTAGCTACTTCAAACATTTATTTCTTCAACAATCCATCTCCAAAATAAAATTGGTTTTACAGCATTATTAATAGGTCAAAATAATATTTTCCCTGAGTTTTCCTCCTCAACATCAATGGCTTCGATCGCGGTTGGGGACACAATCCCTGATGGTAACTTGAGCTTCCTGACCGAACAGTGGAGATTGGAGACCGTATCGATTCACTCCCTTATCGCCGGAAAGACAGCCCTCATCATAGGCGTTCCCGGTGCCCACTTGCCCGGTTGCGGGTTATTATTCCTCTACTTTCTCATTTTATTTATCTTAATTTAATTTTTCATTCATCTACTAATATTTTGTATTTTGTATAAAGTTTTTGTTACCGGACTAGCTTCACATTTGATTCCAGTCGGTTCCAACAAATATTGTATATCACTGGTATGAATCTATTCTTTAATTCACTCGATCTCTCTCTAAGTATTCCATATCAACTAATTAGTAATACCTTACCTTGTGTTGTTATTGTAAACTGTTTTGCAGTGAATGATCCATATGTGTCGCACGTATGGGGGGATTCTTATTTCCCACCTTTAGAAGAAAACCCTCATGTCAAGTTTTTGGCTGATAGCAAGGCGGCTTATGTTAAATCACTTGGCCTCGACCAGGACCTCACATCTTATGGACTTGGTATTCGGTCTAGGAGGTTTGCCATCTTTCTTTTTGATCGAAAGGTTAAATTCTATCTTTATTTTAACGTTTCAGAGATTTACCTATTTATCCATTTTAAGAGCATATATATTGAGTGTATATAGTACATTTGTGTTACAACTGACTGATAGACTCAGATGCATGTAATGTTGTATCAATATATGATGAATCTATTTGAGGCCTAGAATTTGGCAGCATATTATGATCTTACACAAAGAAGGATTCATGCAGGTTGTTAAATTGATTACCGGGCGAGTAACGTTGGGTAAACCTCTACCATCCATCGAGGTATGCACTCAAACACATGACATCTTTTTTGTGATCGGAAACAATTTTCTGCTTTGGTTCACATTTCTATTTTTGGAGAATTTATGTTTCACTCTGATAAGGTTTACTCGTGAGATTGTGAACCTGAATGTGCTGAAGCTGTACTAGTCATTTTACTCAAGTGCTCAATTGATTTTGTTGGTAAATTTTTGGTCAACACATGATGAGATATATAATGTTTTTCTTGTGTGGCCTTTGTTTAAAGTTAGTGACTTCTAAGCAGCATATCATTTTGAATTTAACCGACATACGGATGAACACTCTTAACTCCGCATGCTCATTCACAGAGACCAATACTAAGAGCTCCAATTGCAGTGGGCGACATCATCCCTGATGGTACACTGACCTTCACCAAGGATAATGAAATTGAGCCCGTGTCTATGCACAGCCTTGTCGCCGGCAAGAAGGTCATCGTCTTGGGCGTTCGTAGCGCCTTCTCGCCTATATGCACGTTAGTGTCTCTCTATTTTATTCATTATAATTTCTCCAATTTTATTTATTCATTTAATCTAACCCCCCCCCCCAATGTAGCAACCATTTGATCACCTCATTCGTTCAGAAGGCAGATGTGTTTAAGTCGATGGAGATCGAAGATATCTTATGTATAAGTGGTATGCAATTACTTTTAAGTATTTGATGATTAAATTACCAATTTCGGACTTGGATGGATGTTTGATCTCTCAATTCTCTCAACAGTTTGATACCTTTTTAGAATTAGTAGTGTGTGATGGGCAAAAAGTTTGAGAATCAATCGTCTTTCTAACGAATAGTCTGTTGTTAGTAGTATTTGCTTGCGAATTTTGCGCCTTGTGGAATTTTTACAATGTTGTTGTACATTGTAGTGAATGATCCATATGTGATGAAGGCATGGAAAATGTATTATTTCGAAGACAACACCGACATCAACTTTTTGGCTGATTCCACTGCAGCCTATGTTGCATCACTTGGACTTGTAGATAACCTAACCGAATTAGGCATTCGTTCGAAGAGATTTGCCATGTTGCTTGAGGACTGCAGGGTTAAAGTTCTTGAAGTTTATGGGAAAGATCTTAGTAAGCATTCGTTCGATATGTCTGTCGCTATGGCTGGAGCTGAACTCAGAGCTATGTCGATATATAGCTGAGGGCATTTTGCTGTTCCCTACTCGAAGGACCTTATTATATATTAATAATGTGTACTGTTTTGGAAACTTTAGAATGTTTTATGTGTACTTAAAGAGATTTCAACTCTGATATATGTAGAATATCTATGCTTATACGCCTAAACCTATTTGTTAGCATTAATCTAGTTTTGTTGTAAAGTTTCTACTTTGTGAATTGTGGTTGGGGTGGTCTTAGGAAACTTTGCTCTATGATTATTGTTTGTTACATTACATTTTATAGATTAAAAGCACAATACTTGTCGAGAAAGCCCACATCAGCCTCTTTGATGATCAAAATAAACGAGTGGTTTGAGTTGAATACAACGGTGTCGTTTTGGCTCTGCTAGCTGGAAGACTGAAATCGAGGTTGCACCTCCTAAAATTCAAAACTCTGAAAGTTTACTATTTGGTCATATTCTAAATTGAAATTCACATAAAAATGAATTCTGAGCATATAAAAAAAAATTTAAGTTTGATGGGATACGTAAATGAAGGCTCAAGTTTGCTAGTGAAAATGGTATCTAATTTGATTAAAATAAATTAAATCGCCGCCAACGACCCACCTGAGATTTGGTTTTCAAATGAATAGTTTAATTAATGATGTTTAGATCCCATACAGTTTAGATATAATGAAGGGCAATTTTTGGAGTAAAAAATCGCTGTAGCAAATGAAAGGGTAAAATAGGATAATCAGTGGGATAGTTCAAATATTTAATAATGTCATCAAAAGTTTGATGGAACCCTACTTAATGGTTTTTTTGTAATTAACAATTTGATTAATGGATGTAAATGTAATTATTTGACTAAGTGAATTATGAATTGTAGTTTTATATACTGTCATGATCTAAATGTAATTAATCCTAAAATAAATTAAATAGCCGCCAACGACCCACCTGAGATTTGTACCTCCCATTTGATACGTTTAACAAGGCCAACAATCTAATCAAATGTCAAAATTGTTGCATGCCAAGATTATGGTGCATCGAGCTACGAAATATACGATATCATTTCATCTATATTTCACAATGTATTAAATTAGTTGTATCAATTGACGGAGTTTAATCTAAATTTAATTCGAATTCAACTATATTTCATAATAGATATTCATTATCCGAAATAAATGAAATTAATAAAGTATGTAGGATTTTCAGATTCAACAGAATTTTGGCACGTCCATTTGGAAAAATCATTGGTTGCGGTTGGCCGCACTAATTGAGCCGTTGCGGGCCTAATTCTGCCCAACGGTCCTGTATCTATACGATTATATGAAACATGTAACAGTTGATTCTGCACAACATTCTCTTTTTACTCCAAATCTTAATTTGTTTTCTACGCTTCAAACTTTCCCTATTTTCTTTTTGGGCTAATTACAGATACCCTCCTAACGTTTGGGGGGTTGTGCACTTTCTCCCTCAACCTTTGGATCGGTGCGTTTTTCCCCCTCACCTTTGCAAAACTTAACACTTTGCCCCTTCCCGGCGGAATATTCCAAGAATATTTCGCCGGAATAGTTGAATTTTTTTGGCATAATTTCGTGTTGCAAATCCATACAAATCAGATGTCAAATGTGTTGATATTATACATCAAATCGAAGATCTTGATGTAAGGAACACAATGATTGTTTCAAAATCAAAATTCGACAACCAACAAAGGAGGAATTGCCGGTCAAAGATGGCGCATGACCAGCAAAGTTTTGCGGGTGAATTCTGAGACTCTGATGACCAATAGAGCTTAATGGGGTGTGGGTTTTGTTCATCATGGAGAGAGAAACACGATGGTAGTGGTCTTGACTCTTGGGTCGCCGTGTCAGAGGAGAAATCGACGGTCAAAATTAATTTTGAATGGAATATTCTCGGAATATTCCGCCGGAATAGTGTCAGAAGGGCAAAGTGTTAAGTTTTGCAAAGGTAACGGGGGAAAACGCACCGATTTGAAGTTCAGGGGACAAAGTGCACAACCCCCTAAAGGTTGGGGCGGGGGTGACTGTAATTAGCCCTTCTTATTATTGCAATATTTTCCTTTACAGCTTGATATAATCTCTTTTCCTGCATCAAACAAATTAATTGGTGTTAGTTGATTTTTTCAGCAAACATCATTGGCGCCGTCTGTGGGGAGGCAATTAAATCGAGCGAAAGGCGTGAGTTTATCGAAGATTTCATGGCATCCAATACCAAATCTGATGCCCCGGTGTTTTCGGTCGCTTCATCGACTCTGGCCGTTATGAGCACCAAAAACGTGAGTAGCAACGTGTCAAGCCAACTCCCAATCACGAGCTTACCTGCTTTAACCGATTCCACTATAGTTTCGGTGTCCGAGGTTGTGTCATCAGCTGGCGGGATTCAAGACACACCCGAATCGAGCATCGCAGGTGGCCTAAAAAACCAACACTGCGGGAACCAGGAAGTAGGAGATCTGGACCCCCTCCTCTCGCCAGGTGCAGAGGGTTTCTCCCCCTAGGATAACCCTCCTGCCAGATGGGTAGCGTCCACCTGCAGGAACTGGAAATGAAGAGCGTGATCAGCAGGTTGTGGGAAACCTGACAGGACTGCAATCTTCCTTGCCCTTCCCTTAGCAGAGTACCAGAATAGACGGACCCATAGGTTCTAGAGCAGGACGCCACGCCCTGCGGGCACACTGCGCGTCGTGATGGAGATTTACAGCAATGGATCAAGCAGATAGTTGCAGCGGCTGTGGCAGGCCGTGATGAGACGCCAGCCCGGGAACGGGGAGCTACCTTACCCCCGCATAATGCAGAGCCAACCGTTAGGGAGACGGCCCCACCCCCAGCCCGCGGAGGCCTCTCTTCAGGCCTGAACCCCCGACGGTTCACTTGGACCTGTAGACGAACATGCCCGTCAACGAGATCAATGTCAACTCAAATGCGAACTGGCAGGGAGCAGAAGATTGGAGCACTCGTAGCAGGGGGCCTTGCCA
>JBBMKE010000003.1:6501672-6517708 GCA_037834125.1 Lippia alba
TTATTTTAAAATTGACATTTATTTTTGAACACTTAAGTTATTATTTTCATTCATAATACAATAAATCATAGTATAATTAATTATCAAATAACGATTTTATAACAAAATTAAACCAATGCAAATCTCTAGTTTACCGCTAATTAACTTTCTATAATTTATTTTTCAAAACTCAAAACAAGTGGTAATAAAAGAATTTAACAACCGTTTTGTCCGTATCATTTATATTTTTTTAAATAAATAAAAACCGAAACTCACATAATAAGTATACTTATTAACTTATTTCTTCCCAACGCCAACTACCTGAGACCTACATTAATATTATTATCTATAGCACGATATACTATAGCATAATCAATTATTATATAACGGTCATAATAGAAACAAACCAATACGAATCTCCACTAACAACTATATTTTTTTTCCAAAACTTGAAACCAGTGGCAGTAAAAAGAATCTAATAACCATATTTTAGTTTTTATTCGTTACGTTCAAAATATATTTATAAATTAAAAATCCGAACTCACTTATTATGTACACTTATTAACTTATTTTTATTCTCAATTTCAATTACCGTTATCTATCTATTCTTCCCTTTTTAAAAACCCGACCAAATCTACGATCCCAACGTCTCACTACCTCAACTCCAAAACCCGAAATCTTTTACGAACAACTCTTATGTCTTCCCCCTAACAAAATCCCCAAAATCACATCTCAAAATTTCAAAAAACTCCAAAAATAGTATATAAGCCAAAAATATGAAAGAATTTTCTCAATTTGAGCATTGGATCAAAAAATACATGCCATGAATTATAACATTATTCTAGTATTTTCCCATAAAAGCAAAGGTTAGACTCAAGAGGGAAAAATAGACTAAAAATTGAAAAAATTCAAAAACATATTCTCCGGAAAAGCCAATTCCAATATTTTCAAGTCCCCGCCAAACAGTCCCCAATGTCTCTTCCTTCTCCTATAATTTAAGGCCTCAAAGCCAAAGCACACAGTCCCATACCCAACCACTCACTCAACTCTCCACTTTCACTCTTTTTTTTTTTCCTTTAATTCCCATTTTCCGCCATTAATTACTGCTGAAAAAGCTTCGTTTGCAATGGCGCAAGTGAGCGACCTTCCCTGCGACGGCGATGGGGTCTGCATGGTCTGCAAGAAGAAGCCGCCGCCGGAGGGGGAGACTGTGGCGTGCAAGACTTGCGCAACGCCGTGGCACGTCCCCTGCCTGACGGCGCCGCCGGCGAGTTTGGAGGCGGCGGCGAAGTGGGTTTGCCCCGATTGTTCGGATCTCGGCGGCGGAGCGGCGGTGGGCGGCGGAGGGGTCCTGGTGGAGAAGATCCGGGCGATTGAGGCGGATGCTTCGCTGACGGACAGGGAGAAGGCGAAGCGGCGGCAGGAGCTGATGGGCGGTGGGGGTGCGGCGGTGGCGGAGGGGGAGAAGGAGAAGAAGGGTGGTGGTGGTGGTGGTGCTGCGGCGGCGGAGAAGGTTTCCGGTGGGGTTTTGGCGATTTTGGGAGATAAGTTCAACTGCTCCATTTGCATGCAGCTTCTGGATAGGCCTGTTTCTGTATGATTTTTTCGCTTTAATCTGTTGATTTTTATGCGGTTGCTTTCTTGATGGTTGTGATTTTGGGGATTTTTTGGTGGTTTGACTTCTAACAGCGGAGAATGTGATGAATGTTTTTGACTGGGGTCAGGTGGGGGGTATCGAGAAAAACGGTGTCGTTTCGTGGTGAATACAATGTTTTTCTGGGGATTTCGTAGACATGGGGTTTTCTAGAGCTTTTTCTGATGCTTTAGATTCTCTCCGTGTCTCCCTTTTCAAGTTAAAATGAAACATTTCTCCTGTTAATGATTAATCTGATACTTCAGTTTGGTTTGTAATTCAAAAGGGATGTTTTATAATCAGTAAAAAAACAATCTTTAAAAGGCTTAGCTTTTCGTTTCTTGATAAGATTTATTGTGAGTGGATATTCTGTATCATACTCTGTATATTCCAATTCCTGCCCTTTAATGGCTTTTATGTGTGTGTGTGTGTCTTTTTTTTTTTTTTTTTACCATTTTTATGATATGTATATTTATAGAACCATGTTTAGATGCTCATTATCTCTAAACTACTTAAGTTTTAATTTCGGGATTACTGTTTAATTTTCTGATTTCTTGTTTTCAGACGCCATGTGGCCACAACTTCTGCTTGAAATGCTTCCAGAAATGGGTAGGTCAGCAGCGCAAGAAGACCTGTGCTATATGTCGGAAGTCAATTCCGATCAAAATGGCACGAGAGCCTCGAATCAACTCTGCTATTGTTATGGCAATCAGAACAGCCAAACTTTCCCAGTCCAATGTTACGGGAGGACCCCCAAAGCCGCACCATTTTATCCACAACCAAGACCGTCCTGATAAAGCCTTTACAACTGAAAGGGCCAAGAAAACTGGAAAGGCTAATGCGTGCAGTGGGAAGATATTCGTGACGGTTCCTCTTGATTATTTTGGTCCGATCACGGCTGAAAATGATCCGCAAAGGAATACTGGTGTTTTGGTTGGGGAAACATGGGAAGATAGGATGGAATGCAGGCAGTGGGGGGCCCACTTTCCTCATGTTGCCGGGATTGGTGGTCAGGCAGATCACGGGGCTCAGTCTGTTGCCCTCTCTGGGGGATACGAAGATGACGAGGATCATGGGGACTGGTTTCTTTATACGGGAAGGTATATTTTGTCGCTACCTTAATAATTTTGTTATAATGTGGGTAAAATCTGGATTTACTATATCTTCTTGTGTTTTATTGATTTTGTCGGTTAGTATGAAATTGAGTTTTTTCGTATTTGTGATAAGATTTGCTTTGTTAGAGCTTTATTGAATGCTAATGTGTTACTATTAAAATGTGAATTGAATTGTTAAGTTAATTGATGAATGAGAAATTTTATTTCGTTATTTTCCATTTTTGTTTCTAATTAATGAGCTCTGCCATGGTTTGATTTAAGTTATAAACTGTTGATTGCAAACGGTGTATATTTTTTTGTCGGCTAATCATTGAGAGTTTTATTGTTACATTTGTATCGGTATCTTCCGAATGTGTCTACACTTGAGACACGTGTCTTAAATTTGGTTCATCAAAATCATCCTTATATGAAAAGTGAAAGCTATAGGAGTGAACTTCAAGTTACAGGAAAGTTTGTTACTTTGGACCCCAGATGCCAGTATTTGCTTGGTTGGCCTCTATTTTTTTTTTGTTTCAATTGAAAATTTATTTGGTAGAACTGAAGTTTAATCTTACTTGCTAATTATTTACTGTTTTATCTTTTACACTTTAATGAGCTTTCTTTTGATGGCGCACGTCTTGTTAAATGTGAAACATGGCTGTCGTAAGTTCATTTACGTTGATTGGTTGTTGCAGTGGCGGCCGTGATCTTAGTGGGAATAAGAGGACAAACAAGGTACAGTCGTTTGATCAGACGTTTGAGAAGTTTAATGAAGCCTTACGTGTGAGCTGCCGAGAGGGCTATCCTGTTCGGGTTGTGAGGTAAGCCGCTTTCTTTATTGGATTTCCTGCCATAGTGTCATCATATAGTAGAAATCTTAAATGTAGCAAAAAGCGATCGATGTTATTAAGATTATTTGGTTTTATTCATGTTTGCTTATGATCATTTAGTCTAGTCACTCTATCATGTCTTGCTGTGCTGGTGAGGGTGACGTCTGCCCTTCAATATTTGCGGTTTTTGAGATATTTTTTAAATCCTTTATTTTGATGTACCATTTCAACTTTTTCTTTATAATTTGAAATGTTAACATCCGGTTTCCTTTGTCAATATTTTTTCTTTCTTTAATTGGCTTCTCAATACTATGTTTAATGAACTACATTTTCTTTCCTCTTTGAGCTATTTACTATGCATAACTGTAAAGAGTTGATATTTCCACTACTAATTTCTCCTCACGTGTAGGTCTCATAAGGAGAAAAGGTCCTCGTATGCACCACAGGAAGGAGTGCGCTATGATGGGGTTTACAGAATCGAAAAGTGCTGGCGCAAAAATGGAATTCAAGTAAGGACTTGCCAGAAAAAGAACATTATTTAATATATTATTTGTAGTACATTCTCTGATTGCATTCGTGTTGAATTTACAGGGATTTAAGGTATGCCGTTATCTATTTGTTCGTTGTGATAATGAACCTGCACCATGGACAAGGTTAGTTTTGGCATTTAGTAACCAACTGCTTCCTCCACTATACATATAATATATGCATATCTCTGTTTATATGCTTAGTCTGTGATTTGATTTTTGCTGCAGTGACAACCTCGGTGACCGTCCAAGATCATCGCTACCTCCTGTTCCTGAGTTGAAGCAGGGTGTTAATGTTACTGAAAGGAAAAAAACCCCTGCCTGGGATTATGATGTAAGAAGCTATTTTAAGAAAAGTACTTGTGCACTTTTTGTTTTTCTTAAAACACTGTTTAGATAACCAATTTTTGTTTACTTTAGGCAAAAATAAGCTAGAAGCCATCAGAGGGCCGATTTTTATGTAGATAAATGGATATTTGTTTAGTCTACCACTTCTTTACGTTTTAACATTCACCACTTTTACTAAAACTTCTTTTACAACTTCAACATTAAAATCAGACAATTTTGTATAGACCATAATATAATATCCTAAATATCTCCAATGTCTCAATTTTTTAATGCAGGAGCAAGAGGGTCGTTGGAAATGGACCCGGCCTCAGCCAGAGAGCCGTAAGGCACCTGGCGATTATGAGGCGGGTGATGGGAGCTCAAGGAAAAGGAAACGCAAGAATCCAAAGGGTTCTGTGAAAGAGAGGCTTTTGAAAGGTATTATTCTTTGCTGAAAATTAGAGAAAAGCTATTTCATGTTAGATATTGCAAGTTTTAACCGACTCGGGAAATTTTAATGCAGAATTTAGTTGCCTCATCTGTCGTAAAGTGATGGAGCTTCCCCTCACGACTCCTTGTGCTCACAACTTCTGTAAGGGCTGCTTAGAGGGCATGTTTGCTGGTCAATCTTTTGTCAAAGAGAGGAAAAATGGAGGGAGGTCACTACGAACACAAAAGAATGTTATGAAATGCCCCTCTTGTAAGAATGACATATCTGAATTTCTTCAGAATCCCCAGGTACAAATTTGCATTCTCGTGCTCTTTTGAATTGTGCATGTCTTCCTAATTAAAAAAAAAAAAAACCCCGAAATCATCGACTCTCTTGGTGGTTGAGAAAAATGGTTTGCCTAAATTTCTATATTGAGAAAACATGTTGGAAATTGGTTAGTAGAAGGGAGTTGAGTGATGGATTGGTATTAAAATAGGTTCTGAATTCTGATAGATAATGTAATTATAAGTTTTCCCTTTCGCTCTTCATCACCATTTTGTGAGAAAGGGGTTTTCCTTGTTCATTGTGTGTGTATTTTTGGCTTAATTGTCATTCAATTTCTTCTGTACCATTTTCTTTAGCAAATAAACACAAAGTTTTTGTCGCCATTTTGTTTCCTTTCTCCCCCTCCCAAATCCTAGAAACAATAATGTTCTTATTCTTGCGTCATTAGAAACATAAATAGCTCCGAGAGCTTCTCAACTCCATCACCCTCATCCCCCCTCTCTTGACTGCTTTCTGTTTTTTTTTAACTTCTAACTTCGAGAAAAACTTCTTTTCTCAAAGAACTTGCTAATTTTACTGTTCCAACTTCTACTTCTCCAAAGCAGAAGTTTTTGCAGACAACCTCATGAAAGTTTGCACGACTACTTATCATGATTTTGTTATTCTAGTCTCAGATTTTACATCTGAAAGTTTGAGCTCATATTTGCATGCAGGTCAACAGGGAGTTGATGAATGTGATTGAATCCCTACAGAATCAGATGGAGGAGGAGCAAAAGGAGGAATCTGGAAAATCTGAGAACAGTATTGCTGCGGAAAGCACTGAGGCTGAAGTAACAACTGAGGATGCTGCAAAAGTGGAAGTTTCTGCTGATTCAAGCGAAAAGGCTGGAAATGAAAGTGAAAATGTCGAAATTGCTGCTGCTGAAATAGCTGAAAATAAAGAGAACTGTGATGTGAATGCTGAGATTCCAAAATCAGACAAGGGTGATAAAGGCGCTGTGAAGCCTTCAAATGCAACCAAGCCTCAACGAGCTTCCAAGCGAAAGAAAGCAGCTGAAGTAGAAGCAGAAGCTGGTGGTGATGAGGCGCCTCCGAATGCAACCAAACCTCAACGAGCATCGAAGCGAAAGAAAGCCACTGAAGTAGAAGCAAAAGCAGAAGCTGCTGGTGAGGAGGCGCCAGCAAAGGCTGAAAAACCTAAGAGATCCTATAAGAGGAAGATTTGAATTGTTGGAAGTTGGTTCTTTTTTGGCTGGTTAAGTATAAGTGCTTTTATGAACTACATATTTTGGTACTCATGGGTTCAGTCTCTCTTTTGACAGCTTTTTGAGGGAGATTGTTCTAAAAACTACATTACTTTTGGATATCATGTGCTATGTATAGTTTTTGTAATCGTTCATCTTCTCAAGGTGATCCTAAATCATGTTTTGTTATTGTTTGAACCTCCTATATGTCTGTCTTTGTTATTTTGGGTGGATAGAGATTAATGTAGATGTTTATTTTACTTAGTAATTTTTTTTGGGTTCTCAGTTTCATTTTCATAGGTTGAGTCGGGATGGTAGGGTGCGGAACTTTTTCTATTAATGATAATTGCATTCTTAGGTCAAATTGAGATGGACCACGTAGGGTATGAAACTTTTTCTATTACTGATAGTTTCATTCTTAGAGATTCAAATTCGAGATTTCCAGTTAAGCTAACATAATGTTGAATTATTAAACTACATTATTTGGTGGTATTTTACTTGGTTAGTGATGTCTTGTTGATTTGTATGTTATAGACTTATAGACAACAATGTCTATTATAGTGAGGAAACAGTGAAATAGGTAAAGACATGAAAAACAGAAAAAGATGTATAGAAAATGAGATTTGTTTATTGGGAAACAACCAATCTCTTCGAAGATGCCATGATTCATGTACATGTCAAACAACTATACAAGGAAACAAAGGCGAAAGCACTAAAAGGCCACTCTATTTGTTGTCTCATCTATAGTTCTCTATGGCATTCTGTATTCCAGCTACGTTTGATCAAGATTTTGAGCAAACATACATAGAGCAGATTCCTAATTGTCAAAAAACTTACAATATGGTACATTTCCTACCTAATTGAGATTCTGCTTTTCAAGCTTTTCGATCAGCGCCGTCTTCTCGTCTTCTGGCAACGCGTTGAAAATGAAGACTGATTTATCTCCTATATCATCCTGTGAAGTGCACAAAGTCATTCTGTGTTCACAAAATCATTGTGATTTGAACCAAGTGTGAAGGTTTCAACTTTCATGTGTAAGTATAGATGACAAATCGATAAGTTGAGCAACAATCAAAACTCTACCTTAATGGGCTGAGTGAATTTTCTTCCAGCAAACACAACAAAGAGTGCCATCCATGCGCCCAACAGAGTAAGTATTGTACCATCATTCATCAAACCTGTCTGCATTCATGCAATGATTATTAGTTGTCCAAAATGTTCAACATCCTAATAGATAGGTTGATCTCATTTCGTCAAAATTTTGGCGAATGTCAAAGTTCGAACGCGATAATGAGAAAGTTGAAAGGATGTAGTTTGTCAAAAGCCCGCCAATTTTAAGCTTCATACTCTAGCAAAACTGAAATGGGATTATAATGTTATGTATCAAGACATACCAGGTGCCCAAGCAGAACAGATGGAATGATAAACGTCAATATGCCAGCTTCGAGCTTCCCATAGCAAAGCCCTATCACAAAACGTGGGTTTGGAAAATGAATCAAACGTATGAAATATGATAGGAATTGGATATGAAGGATGAACACTGGAACACTGTAGGAACCAAAGTGAGATCAGTATGAACTGGATTATGAATAAAGCAACATTCTTGGTGGTAGATGACAGCAATCTATATTTTCCGGCTAATTACAACTATCTATATACTTATGAATGTCTGAAAGTATAATTTAGACACTTCGTCCAAGCCAAACAGTTGATACTCAATGTAACACCTCCTTATGATCTTCCCACTTCAATTCAAATCTCAACAAACACCAACTTTTACTTATCGCATATTAAGCTCAGCCACAAGCTAAGATACGTTGAACTATATGAATGAATATAAATAGTTGCTCCAAAGACTCAAAATTCATTCTAGTTAAGCTTAATTAACATCTCCGAGACAGGCGAAACTCCAACATTAAAAGATCAATCAAGTTCGTACATGCAATTCCAATTTGACAATATTTCACTATAAAATAAGCTGGGAATAGTTTGTTTTCAGCTAACTTGATGTCTTTATCAGCCAAATTCGGATTCCCATAACCAAATATATCACCTATCTGAGCTGAACGATTACTTAATTCACCGATTCCCAATCCAAATGATTAAGAAATTAACTAACAGAAGGCAACAAAACTCAATCCAATCATCCAAAACAACACTAAAAACTCAAAACTCCGATATCATTTCATTTCAATCAACAAACACCCATACCTTCCTTGAACACAAGCCCAGTCAAAGAAGCAAAGAGCGGCCCCACCAACCACACCGCCGCCGGATTCTCAACAACATACTCCACCAAGCTCTTCCCCGCCGGCTGCGCAAGAGCAGCATAAGCCCCAACCGAACCAACCACACCAATCACCCACAGCGCCTGAAGCGCGCGCTTAATTTCGGTCACGTAAATATGAATCAAATACAGAGACAATCCCAATCCACCAGCTCCCAACCCGTAGAACAAATCCAAATTCCCCCTAATCAAATCGAACACTGCCGAATCGCCGCCGAAAGCTGCCGCCGACGCGATCACGAACGAGGACGCGGCGGTGACGAGCCCCGACCGGTAGAGAATCACTTCCTGGACGTCGGATGATTCGATCTTCCACGGACCGTAGACGCCTTGGTAGACCGCGGAGGACTCCGGCGAATCTCCGACGGCCTCGCATTTAACCGAGAGTGATGTACGGCAGCCGCGGCGGAGATTTGCCGGAGGTGTATTGCGGCGGAGGAGGAGAGATTTAGTCGAGGGATTTAGGTGGAAAGAAGTTAGAGTGAGAATGTTCGCCATTGTTGGTGTAGCTTAACGGATTAGGAATCAATTCTACCCGCTAATTTTTCGGATTTGTTATATATATAAATTATATTGATATTTTTAAAAATATTATTTTATTGGGTGATATCATATCTTTTTTTTGTCAAACTGCAGCCCATAGGGGCGAGAACAGAAAAACAAACAAACAGAAGACCAAGCCTCAGCTCAGAGGAATCGGTGAAGCATCCCAAAACACGTAGTCTTCATCAATATTGTGTCCTAACTTGGCGAGTCGGTCGACACTCTCATTCTTTTCCCTGTATATGTGATGAATCTTGATTTCCCAAGGCATACGTACGAGCCTTCGACAATCCTCGATAATGTTTCTCCATGGATGGTCTTCAATCTCATCTTTAGTCACCCAATTCTTCACTATAACCGAATCTACTTCGACTTCAATCTTGTGAAGTCTTCTCTCCCACGCAATCTCAAGACCCATCCGAAGTCCAAGCAATTCCGCAAGATTAATTGAGATACACCCAAGTTTCAATGCATAACCAATAATCCACGCACCTTCGGAGTCCCTGATCAAACCCCCCGCAGCTGCATGTTGCATGCTTTCGAAGAAACTACCGTCCGAATTCAGTTTAACCCATCCCGAGACCGGAGCTTGCCACGCCATCTTCTCCCTCACTTTAGATTTTTTATTCGAACGTATATCAATAGCTCCCATCATGTCATCTGCAAAACTCTTAATATTATTGAAAACAATATTTCGAGGCATTGCAATTCCTTGATACTCAAACTTGTTCCGCGATTTCCACAAGTTCCACACAACAGCCACAATGACCAACTACCATGGTAAGCTAGGATCCAAATTGTGTTTGTAATCTGCTTCCAAAAGCTTATCCAGCCAACCTTCCTGTTCCATTTGCATAATCTTTGTGTATGCTGCTTGGTCGACACAAAGCTCCCAGACCCTTGCCGCAAACCAACAATTTTTCAAAAGATGCGCCACATCTTCGCGACCGTTTAGGCATCTTGAACAGCGATCTGAGTCTCCGAATTTTCGATCGGATTTCAAAGCATGCGTGAGTAGACTATTATGCTTAACTAACCAAAGAAACAAATGGATTTTCTCCGGGCAGGGGATCTTCCAAAGTTTTTTCCAAGATGAATCCCCACTGTTTCAGTTTAAAAGCAACATTTGATATGCAGATTTCACAGTGAATTTGCCTGAGCTGCAGCCTGCCCAAACCAATCTGTCCTCACCATCACTAGAAGGTAGCGACATCCTGCTAATTTCCTTCCGCACATGATCCGGAATTCTGGTGCTCAAAATACTGAAATCCCAATTCCTTTCCGAGTTGATAATATCACTAACAACTCTATTTTCATCAGACGGCTCAATTATTCGACTTAATCTATCCCTCAAGGTCTCCTTTGAAAGCCATCTATCATCCCAAAGCCAAATATTATTCCCTCGACCAACCCTCCGGCGGCAGAACGGTTCCAGCTCCCTAACGCTCCGGCTGATTCCTTTCCACGCTTTAGAAGCGTATTCTTTGGCATATGATCAAGTACATCTTCCCCTTTAAGATATTTTTCATGAAATATGCTGCTCCTTGTCGTACTATCTCCACGGATTAACCGCCAACCCATCTTCGCTAGCAAGGCAATGTTCATTTTTCGAGCTTCCTTGATGCCCAGCCCGCCATCCTCCTTGCGCTTTACCACCGTATCCCATCTGACTAAGTGTGTACGCCTCTTGCTCGTATCCGTCGCCCAAAGGAAGCTTCGATTCATTCGGTCGAGTTTTTCGAAAACATAGTTAGGGAGCCAATTTGTGTGCATTTGGTAAACCGGGATTGCATTCGTTACAGATTTGATGAGCATAACTCTCCCCGCGAGGTTCAACGTTCGGGATTTCCAACCCGAGAGCCTCGCCTCCACCTTCTCAAGGACTGATCCGAACACCTCACGCTGGTTACGGCCAAAGTTCATCTTCACACCTAGATATTTACCAAGGTTATCTGTACTAGTTATCTCTAGTATATTGCAGATTTGTTGTTGCACGTTCACTGGGACATGCTAGCCAAATAAGACTTGAGATTTTCTGTTGTTAAGAGTCAATCCCGAAGCCATGCAGAAATTATGGATAACTTGCTTCACACAATTAGCATAATTAATCGTGGCCTTTGCCCCCAAAATGATATCATCCGCGAACAAGAGGTACGAAATTTCAAGTCCATTCTTGCTTGCTCTGATTGGTCGCCATTCGCCCACCATTACTGCTTTCTCAATTAGGTAAGTTAATCGTTCCATGCATAAAACAAAGAGGTAAGGCGAGAGTGGGTCTCCTTGCCGGATTCCACAATACGGCTTTATTCCCTCTGTTGGGGCTCCATTCCATAGAATTTCTGGCTCAATACACTTGATAACGTTCATGATGAGTTGAATAGTAATATGAGGAAACTCAAAGAACTCCAACGTTTCTTCCAGAAAATCTCATCGTATTTTATCATAAGCTTTTTCAAGGCCAAGCTTTAGAATCATACCTCGCTGTCAATCTTTCGATCGGTGTAATGTGTGGAGGACTTCTTGAAGCACAAGTATGTTATCTTGTGTACTCCTTCCTGGGATGAAGTTGTTTTGATTCGGGCTAACAATCTTCGCGACAAAGGGCTTGATACGAGTGACAAGCAACTTAGTCACAATTTTCAAGAGCACATTACAAAGAGCGGAAATTGTTCATTGTTTCAGGTTGAGGAACTTTTGGAACAAGGCAAATAAAAGCTCTGCCAATACCTTCAGGGAGGACACCTTGCGCTAAGCACCGATTGACGAAATCTGCCACCAAGGTGCCTACGATGTCCTAGTATTTCTGGTAAAAGAAATCCTGGAAACCGTCGGGTCCTGGAGCTTTGAAAGGGCCCATTGAATTCACCACTCCATGCACTTCCAAAATTGAGGCCGGTTGTGAAACTGAAGATCTCCAATCAGGCAGTAATACACGTTGTAGCTCACGTCTTGGCAGCTGAACATGAACTCTACCACTTTCCTCCTGGAACACTGCGGCAAAGAAGTCCCTAGCATGTTTTCTCAATTTTTCCTCATTTGTCTCCCAAATATCTCCAATTTTCAGCGCGTTGATGCGATTTCTTCTCCTTCGCATGATGGTGGATAAGTGGAAAAAACGAGTGCTCTTATCTCCAAATCGGAGCCAATTGACCCGTTATTTTTGGTACCAAATGATTTCTTCTTGTCGAAGAACCTCGTTAAACTCTTGTACTAGATTTCTCTCT
The DNA here is from genome assembly GCA_037834125.1 of Lippia alba. Lineage (NCBI taxonomy): Eukaryota > Viridiplantae > Streptophyta > Magnoliopsida > Lamiales > Verbenaceae > Lippia > Lippia alba. The sequence goes on from JBBMKE010000003.1 coordinate 6,514,076, forward strand.
AGTTCCACTAAATGGGGGTGGAGGCTATTGCGAGAGATTCTCTGGATGCCATTTATGCGTGCTTTAAGTAACCTTTTTCTCCGTAACACATTTCCAAAAGAGTTTCGATTCCAGGCACTCAGTTCACTAGGCAATCCCGATAATTTCTCCATCAGATTGATATCTTTATTCCACGCCTCGGAGATAAGTTTTCGGCAATCTGGATGCTCAACCCATGCTGCCTCGAAACGAAAGGGGCCATTGGTTGGCGGGCGGGATTTTCCGAAATAGAAAGTCAGAATTGGGTTATGGTTCGAATGCGTTCGTGGGAGCACTAAGGCAGCCCCCTCCGGGAATTTCAGCCGCCATTCCGCATTAACAAGAACCCTATCGAGCCTTTCTTCTACCAACTCCCCTCGACGGATGATTCCCCGCCAGGTGAATCGCGGGCCAAGAGCTCCATTATCCATTAAATTGCAGTTATCAATGTGTTCTTTAAACTCCAGACACCTGTTCCAATTTACTTCCCGACCACCCTACTTCTCACTGGGCCCAAGAATGTCATTGAAATCACCCGTCAATAGCCACGGCCGATTCCACTCCGTCCCGAAGTGCTTAAGTTCTCTCCATAGTTCCTCCCGTCGAGTCATGATCGGACTAGCATAAACTCCTGAGCATAACCATTCAGAGTTACTTCGCGGTCCGATGATGGCATGGATCACTTGATGAGAAACTTTTAGTATCTCTACTTCGATGTTAGCGCTGTCCTAAAGAAGCCAGATTCCTCCTTCCCGGCCATTCGTCGGCGCCTTACAGATGTTTGGGTAGCCCAAGCTGGAAGCCACCCTTTCAGCACGCGCCTCATCAACTTTTGTTTCCAATAAGAAGATTATATCAGGTCGGTTCTCCCGCATGATGTCCAAAAAATTCCATCTGAACTCCGCATTCCCTGTTCCCTTACAATTCCTCAGAGAATTTTCATGGGATTAATAAGAAGAGAAGGGATCGTAAGTGGGTCCCTAATCCAGGTTCCCGACGCTTCCATTAGGATCTGCTGCCATAGCAATGTTGTCAACATGCATTGTCTCATTATCTCCTGATTCGGTATGTCGAGAGACATTGAGCTCATTCGACGCGCCGGGTTCCCATGCAAATTGACTTCCACCTTCACTGATAGTTGCCAGATGAGTGGATTCACAGTCATTACCCCGAATGAATTTCAGGTTTAGATCGTATCTGTCCGTCATCCCGGCTTCCTCCAGATACTCTTCGATCATGTCGATCTCCACCATCTCCACATCCGAATCTGAAAGGTCCATTAGTTACAGCCAAGGTCACTTTTTTACCTTCAGAAAAGTTGTCTCTGCTGTTCAGCTTTTGTGCTGGGTTTCGAACTTGTCGTTCTTTAAGTTTGGTCTTAGCTAAGACTCCTTGTGACTTCGGAGTTGTCAGTGTGTTCTGTTGTTTGTTCCCTGGTTTGCCGGTTTTCTTTTTTACGTTTTTTGTTTTCAAACTAGAGTTTGCCTTTTTCTGAACTTTGGTTGCTTGATTACTCACCGTACTACTCTGTAATCCCGAATTTGAAGACTCCCCTACTACATTACTTCTCTCCATAGGCGTTGATTTCGCATTCTCCCTTTCTTGACCTTTGGCTTCGTTTGTGAGAATTTCAAATTTATTCTGATGATACGGCTTTTTGTTCTCTTGTTTCCCGGGTTTACCGTCTCTGCCAACTGTCTTCGCCGGCCGTCGGTTTGTTGCCAGCATCCACGGACCGTATCCCGGTAGCTGATCTTCATCGCTTTCTTGGACCTGCTCCTTTCCCTTCTCTCGATCCTTTTCCGTCCCCTCCTTCTCCATAGCCGCCGGTGGTACCTGGTTTGTCGTGGATGTGGTGGTCTGCTTCACTTTGTCTGCTTCGCGACACTCGCTCTCTTTGTGTCCCACCCTTCCACAAGTAAAACAAATAGAAGGTAGCTTCTCGTATACCACTGGCAGGAGTTTGCCATCTACTTCGACTCCACATCGAAGTGGTTTGTCGAGATCAATTTGAACGCGAACTCTAGAAAATCTACCTTTCTCCCCATAATAATACGTCCTCTTATCAATTTTAATTGGAGTGCCCAACCCTGCAGCCGTATGGTATAACATCGCTTCACGGTAATATTCCACAGATAGTTCCGGGACACGAACCCATGTAATCGCCGTCCTTACCTTGTCCTTGGAGGCTTGGAATTTTGGTTGCCATTTACGTACAACCAAGTAGTGTCCGGCGATCACCCATGGTCCTTCAGTGAGGATAAATGAAGCCTTCTCTTTATCATGAATCTTAAGGATATAACAGCTGTGACCCAAATCAATGAGTTCATAGGCGCCTTGTAACCTCCACATGTTGTTGATCCGTGCTGAAAGGAGCTCCGTATTAATTGTACGCCCTAGAATTTTCAAAATTAAAGAGTCTTTCCAGGGCTCCTGCAGCGCTTTGCGGTAATCATCATCTATGATCACTCTTGAGTACGGGAAGGCTTCAGTCGGTTCCACCACCTTGATTTTGTCATTATCAAGCATAGTGGAATATTCAAATTTTTTGTCTGCATCTTCCTTTTTGCCTATCAGAGTGTTGAGATAGGACTTTGCTTGTGTAGCTTCAAAACCTTCACTGCCATGCATGTCGTCATCCACATCCAAGCCTGCCTCAGTGGCCGTTCGGATTTTCTTCGTACTCTGGCGGAGCTGATCGGATTCTTCCGCAGATTTCGGAGGAAAACTGATTTCAATTAAAAACAATTAATCTTGCTCGTCAGTCGAGTATCGTATTCAAGATCAATACTTTTTATATAAAAAATTCACAAAAAAATTTGTATTATTTATATTTATGTTCATATCATTGTGTCTGTATTTATACAAGATAAGTTATACTTTCATGTAAGAAATTTGAAAAAGAATCTCTATCTATGCATGTCCATATATATATATATATAATATAATGTGTTAATACTTTTAAAATTATTATTTTTTATATAACTGTGACATTTCTTACATAATAATAAAAAAAGGGTTCATATTACAATCTTTATATCATGTTATAGTCGTGTTGCCGTGTTCACATCTCTCCATCATATATATAAATAAATAAATAAATAATATATATACATATATATATAATTTTGTTTGTTTTTATTTTTTAATTTGTTTTGGATTTCTTTTATATTATATTTGTGGTGGTAATTTAAGCAGATGAGATGTTTTGTTTTGGGCTTAACAAATAATTATAATAGGCCTTATGAAAGCCTAATTAGGCCATTGGGGAGAAGCCCATTTTAAAGTATGTGTGATCGTAGGAGAGCCCAATCTTATGATTGGAGTTTTTATTTGAATAGGATCTATCTGGGGCTATGGATAAAGCCCATAGACGACATGGATCCAAACGAAATTGCAAATTAGAGCCTATAGTTTTATTATTATAAATGAGATTACAATATATGTATAAAATTTTAAACAAAACAACCAAGTGACGTGCTTTAGCAGCTCTGTAATATATTAGTTTAACTATAAGTTTTGTATTCAAGTTCTTGAAAACACAATTGATGCTTCTCGATCAACACCAAATAACTTATTTTGTGTGGAAAAATGGATTATACCAAGCTGTAAAAG
>JBBMKE010000003.1:6520123-6546041 GCA_037834125.1 Lippia alba
TTTTATATAAAAGATTTCAAAAATATTTATGTACTGCATCTGTGTCATCGTGTCGGTATCGGCTGGATCATAACCTCTTAATCATGTACAACTGGTAAAGTCATCCATTGGGTTAAATTTTGCTTTCTCCATAAAAATAAAGGTATATGTCTCTATGACTTACCTTTTTCTTAACATGACCACAATCTTTTTAAACAGAACTTTCCAAGCATCACTTATATTTATTGATTTAACAATTTAGCATATAGTAAGCCCCCATTGTCATTAAAGTTCAAAAGTAGAAGGGAAATTCCACTTTTCCTCGTAGTGGTCCTAAACCTAACTAGGCTTTGTAGATTAGATTTGGAGAGAGAGGGAGAGAGAACTTATATTTTTTAGGTCTCTTTCTTATGAGTTCGGATACTGCAAAGATCAAACATAGAAAAAATCTTTCCAGTACCCAAACTGCTTCACTTACCATGTTAGAATTTGAATAATAAATTTTAGCAAAGAGAGCCAATGTTGCATCAATCCTACAAGACCAACCGACTTTTCATGTAAATACACGAGCGACCTTACTACCAAAATTACTTCATTCGTAAAATTAGGGTTTGAATTTTAAAACTTACTTAAGAGATTCAGTGTTGCATCCCACCAAACCAACCGACTTTTCATATAAATACGCGAGCGACCCTACTCGTCAACTAACTTCATTCTTAAAATTAGGGTTTGAATTCTAAAACTTACTTAAGAGATCCAGTGCCGCACCCCACCCAACCTGCCGACTTGGCTTTTCATATAAAGATTACATATGAAGACATAGGTATAGTCATCTAGATATGCATCATGCAAATGGGAGGGGACCAATTTTTCTTATAGTATGATTGAAGCCCCACTCATAAACAAGGGAATGATTCCATGCAAGGTGGAATGTTGGAATATTGATTGAAAATCTTTTTGACATAAACTCACGCATGGTTCTAAAATAGTACCCTTGTAGGCCCTTTTGAGTCCTCAAAAGTACATACTTCCTCTTTTGTAATACTTAGCTTCATATTTTATTAGATATCTTTAGGGATTGTTTGTTGCATGCTCCTACACCAAGTACTCTTGGAGCAACCTTGGCCGTTCGTTAGCTAATTTAGCAAGAAAAAGTGAGGGGTTTATACATTAAATATTGTGCAAATCCATCCTTCCCATCAACTCCTTACTTCAAGTTGAAGATAGCTTTTCTATTTTCCCTCTCTTTTTCTTTAATGTCTTTCTCAATCGAGATAATTTATTGTTGTATGATTGTATCAGAGTTGAGGAAAGTTCAGTAAAACATAATGAGTTGAGCGCTAGTTTTGTTTTCAAAATCGAGCTTATGAAGTTGTTGAATACAAGGCTCGAATATGAATGCAAACCGAAATCATATTTTTTATTGAGGATATATTTGAGTTTTTATTTTATTTTATTTTACCGCAACTTAATTATAAGATATTTTATATACTTGGCTAATATGAGATTATATTGCAAAACATAAAAGTCGACTTTGGGCACGTAAGCATGTTTTTGGTAATAAAAATCCAAGTTTTGGAATCTAATTATACAAATATTGACAATAATAAGGAAAGACATTGATGAGTGATGACACTAGACTAAGAAGACTAAACTACCATACGTCTAATCATGACATATATACGTGCAAGAATAATGAAATCAGAGATATCATAAGTATAGGACACACATTCATGCTAATTAGATTATATATATGTGTGTATGTGAGAAGTAATTAATAGTTCTCAATCTTCATCTCCCATATACAAAGTATATATAGTTTGAATCTATCGGTTAAATATAACGAAATAACGAGTGATATGACATATAACGAGAGAACAAAGAACGAATGATATGACATATAACGAGAGAACGAGTATTTAACGCTACTTACTCTATAAAATACAAAACATATAAAAGCAAGACTTTGATGTATCAAATAATATTATTCAAATATTAAAGAACCTCACAATTGAGGCAATCACATAGCACAAGCTTCCTCAAAGAGTAAAAGGGAGATCGATATGCCAAAACCTCGCAATCTCTCCTCAAAAAGACTCGGAAAAGCACATCAATTACAACATAATTTATAGACACACAAGATGATCGTTCATATAAAAACTACTCATAAAAGCAACTTGAACTAGCAACTAGGTCATCATCCGTCCTGTGTGTTGGGATCGAACGATGAATTGCCGTGATTCATATAATCCGAGCTAGAAAACCCTCCATAAGGCGAGTAATCTTGAGGGTTATCCATCATGGAGGGATAATAATCACTCCCTCCCCCTTGAGAGCCGGCTGGATAACCGTAATCGTGCCCCGGCTGTTGGTTGTTGCAAGGATTTTGCACGGCGGAGGAGAAATAGGGTATATCCACATCATTGCCGGATAACAACCGAGCATATTGTTGAAGCCCGGGGAACGTATTGATCGATAAGGGATCACTAGGAGCTTGATGATTGTAAGGCATATCGCCTGTGATTTGTTGTTGTTGTTGTTGATTTGTGTTGCTGCTGCTAAAATAGCGCAACTCGGTCTTCCCTTGGACCCTTTCGGGGAAATTGAGTTTCGCCTTCGAGCCTTTGAATTTGAGCGCAGCTTCATCGTATGCAAGGGCCGCACCCTCAGCTGTGTCAAACGTGCCAAGCCACACACGAGCCGCCTTCTTCGGATCGCGTATCTCCGCCGCCCACTTCCCCCAAGGCCTTTGTCTCACTCCTCTATAGTGTTTCTTCACAGTCCCTTGATTTCATCAAGAATCATATGATCACATTGTGCAAGAATGTTGAGCAAACATTAAATACTAACATAGCATTACAATGTGAATTTGATTTTGAAAAAAAAACGGAAGTTAGCAATTAGAACCGCGATCATGAAGGCATGCACAAAAATTCCAAGAACAAATCAAGAAAAGTCATAAACTACAAAATGATATGTAAAGACATCAATTGCAAGATGATGCATATATGTGAACAATCTTTCCGTAAATTACAAAGAACCCCAATCAATATTAGCTACAAGAATCGGAAATGACTACCATAAGCTAGGCATGACAAGAAAATAAAAATCGTGTCTTTACATTTTTGGTAGGTGCAAAGGGTTTTCACATCTGACCAAACAAATGAGGGAGATCAACTGACACCTATACATTACATTAGATAAATTAATAATATCAAAAACGTGTTTAGCAGAAATTATAGATACAGACATATATATGTTTGTATGTTTTGGATTGGAGGAGAGGTCTAGAGAGAGATGTGAGAGAGAGATGGTACTTTACGGAAAGTAACATACAATGAACTTGGCTAAAGCACAAAAACAAGATCTCTGCCTTTTCTTCCTCAAATTCCTTTTCTTCTTATCTAACTTGACAACTACTTCTCCTCGATCTTAGTCTCTTGGGTGTTAATCATCAAAGAAATTCATGATATGTAGCAATTAATTATGTGTTTTCATGATTCATGAGCTTAAAAGGACACAAGAAAAGGGTTTTGGAGAAAATTTAATTTAATTTAACATGTTGAAGTAGTGATATAGATTTGTATATGTATGTATATACCTTGATCTTGTTGGGGTTCTTGAGTATTCTCCGGCGGTGGCGCAGCGGCTGCGTCATCGTCGTGGGTGGCACCGAGAATTCTAGTGAGGCCTGAAAACGCGGCGGAGCTATCATTCTCTCCGCCGTACCCTCCGCCTTTCTCCGCCGATGCTTCCATGGGAAGCGGCCTCTTTCCATGCCTTCGATCCACTTTGCAACCCTTTTTCTTTAACCCGTTGTAGTGTGTGTTTTGTGTGTGTTTTATTACAAGAACCTAAGATAGTAAGATGAAATATTAGTAATTTCCATGAATATGTCAACAACCCTTTTCTTTTGTTTTTTCTTGGTTTTTGTAGTGTGTATCAACTAGGTGAAGAGTTGGGGAGCTAAGATTCAAGCATTTGGGATGGTGACATAGAACAATTAGGTGTCTCTTTCTATAGGCTACAAAAAAATTTGAAAGGGGGAAGAAATAGGGTTGGGTACTTGGGTTGAAGGGTTTTTATTGGCATGTGGCCTTCTATCTTTTTTCTTTTTTTATTTTTATTTAAATTATTTTTAGGCAGACACCAATAATTTATGTCTCTCGTTGAATTGTTGGTCCCACAACAAATCAATCGTCTTTATTGATTTATTGACACTGTACTCAATAATTTATCTCATCGCTGAATTGTTGGTCCCGTAAAAAATCAAACGTTCTTTTATCGAATTATTGGCACTTTGTGCACGGTAGATAAAATAATTTGATTTTATCACTGAGTTGCTAGCTCGATAAAGAAGACAACTCAATTATTGACACTATGCTCATGAGGATGAAACTTTATACTCTTCTCGCTGAATTGCTGGCACAACAAAGAATACAACTCAATTATATATTAACACCATGCTCACGGTGAATGAGACAATATATTCTTCTCGTTGAATTGTTGGGCACGTCAAGAGAGACAATTGACGATTCTGTATTTATTTGTTTATTTATTTTTCTTCCAGTGAAAGCAAGAATGTGAATAGGAGAAAGAGCAAAATAAAAAAATCTTGAAAGTAATTGTAAAAGAGGAAAGGGGAAAGAGTAAAGACACACAATATATACAAACACATGCATATGTATATGTATATGTATTTTTTATATATGTATCTATATATATGTAGGTAAAGACAAAAGTGGTGATGTTAGAAGAAGACATAGTATTGTTGGATTTGATAAGAATGTAAGAGATATATATTAGGTGGATTTGATCTGATCATCTGAGGAGAAAAGATACAGATAAAGATTTAAGGTCAAGGGCAATTGAGATCTTATATTCATTACATAATATTGGCCATTTGTCTTCATTTTGAGATGCATGCTGCACATCTGGTGCTGGTCATGCTGCCCTTGGCCGCTTCCATTCTCATACATATACATATATAATATATAATATAAGGATATGAACATAATCGTAAGAATATAATACAATATAAATATGAGAAAATTTAAATATCTTAAGTAAGGAGGATTAGATACCTTAACACCATCATATAAAATTTTAAATATATATCAAGTTTTGATTCAAATATTTCTCATGATTTTCAGCACAAATTTGAGGTTTTTTACTTTGAGAAGTTCAAATTGAACTCGAGCTCAATTTTTTAATTGCAAAATCGATATGGATTTAACATATTTGTAATTTAGACTAAGTTACATCCTTCAATTATTTTTTTTAAACATACATTTCAAAGTGATTAGACGAGGATCCTGATTTAAATTTATTTGTCGAAATAATGATTGTGTACGTTCTCAGTCCGTTAGTATATATAATTTGTTTTTCTTTATTATTTAGAGTAGTAATTACGATAAGATATTTACTAAAGAAAAGGCTAAAATAGCCGGCTATAAAAGTTCTTATTATATAGCTGACATTATTAATTTCGAGGAAATATTTGTGAATTCAACAAAAAAAAAAGTTTTTGTTCAGATAAATATTTAATTATTAACTATTTTTATTTTTATTTGTTAACTTGTAAAATTATATATATATATATATATATATATATAGCAGGCTAGGCTATTAATTAGAAGTTAGACTTAGAAGTTAGAACAAATAATTGGACTATTGTTTGACCGGACCTTGTCCTACTTCTAACCAGTTACGGTAGTATATTTCAAATTTTTTAAGATTGACTTTTTTAAAATTATTAAAAACAAATAATAAGACCAATTTCACTTAGAATATTTTGGGTTTGATTTTTAACGATATTTAGTTTAATATATTTTAAATTGTTATATATTCGTATGTTATCAGTTGAAAGTTATTTTATCCCTAATATCAAGTCAGATCACAATCGACTTTTCATATTTCATTTTAGACTTAAAAATATTTTACTTTATTAGAATTGAGTGCGTTAGTTATTTAACACATTAATTTTATATGTACTAAAATATTACAAGAGTCGTACACTGTCGATAAAATCACAAAAATTTATAAGAACACACTACGTTGTTTGACAACTCTAAAAAGGAGTTTCTAATTAGTTAGGACAATCTATTGTACTAAACAAATTGAATTGGATATTTACCAAAATTTCAACATGATCATATTAAACTCAATTAGATAACAAAGTAAACATTTTCTTAGTAATTAACATAAATTTTTTTAATTTGAAAGGAGTTTGAAAATAATTAACTTATATAGTTTATCTGCATAATATATATATGGAGCGGGTTGAAGTAGGCCCATATAAACATGTTATCCAACTCAACCTGACTGACTATAAATAATAAGATCCGACCTATCTGGCGGACTCAAACTATCATAAACGGGTAGAATCTTTGTACGAGTTTATGTCTTTTTATGCCTATATTATTGGTTTTTTTCTAATTTTGGTGTATTTTTTGTTGTATATTTTACTTTTGGTATAATTTTTTGGTGTAGTGTAACTTTGGGGTTTTCCGTGAAAACCCCAAAGTTGCATTACACCAAAAAGTTACACCAAAAGTAAAATATTCAACAAAAAATACACCAAAATTAGAAATTCACCATTATTAATCCTATATATATATATATATATATATATATAATTATGAGGTAATTTTAGGTCAAAAAGACTTCTTCTAGGGCATTTGAATTTCAAATACTTTGACAACCCTATACATATATTTATATATATTCCAAAGTCCAAATTCAAAAAAATGGATAACATATGACACTCCCAAGACTGGGTCGTAACTCATAATTCATATCGCCAATTAATGAGAATGTGACAAAATTGGAAGTATATTTTTCATAAATAGTAAGCCAAACTTAGATCAAATTCAACTGTTTATAAATAAATAAAAAGATATATACAAATTATAGATGACTCCATTACATGTGATTTCTGTCATCATGAAACATGCATATTGCAATAAGAGAGCACATGACTCGTACCCCACCACATAACATAAGGTCCTAAATTAAGGCCAAATACTTCTTATCTTGTGTATCATGTATATGCATGCATGTGGGTGCCTGTAATATTACATGATTTTAATTTCTCAAATTTATTATTTTTTTTCCAATTTATGGTGTATTTTATATAAAATAGTTGTGTAATAGATAGGGATGCGTACTCGCTGAATCAATTATTTTTCCCTTCTTTTGTTTTCTAATATCTAGACAATTTTCTTGACATAGACATTACTTATGCAGGTGTAGAGTTCTCTTAGAATTTAATTCTTCTATCACTGCCTATTTTGTTGCATGTTCCTATACGATCTTATTCTTTTATAATCGAAAGTCCGATACGATCTTATCCTTTTATAACCAAAAGAATTCCTGATTCCTATTGTATCGTACAAGCCTTAATTTTCTATGGTATGACAAACCGTAACGTCCTCTAGTTCCCTGACTTACAATCTTTCTAATCGAGCTTAAGTTCGCGTATACCGCAAACTACTAAAATGATTCCCGATTAAGTGCTTGCATGTCTGACCACGAGTCTTACGGGTGCAAATCCGAACTGATTCTCAATTAAGTACTCACAAGATTAGTTGTTGTCTTAAGAGTGGAATCTCATCGGATAGATTGAATATTAAGTCTATCACTATGTGGAATACTTTTTCTTTATTTTTGTTTAGATCAGGATACTCATCATAAACTATAACAACTGATTTTTTTTTGTTGAACTATAAATACTTATAAATTAAGAATTAAAATATCAAACAACTTGAGCTCGACTAGCTCTAAGAACCCATTATTGTGACAAGTTTGATGGATGATTATGATTTATGGTAGCTAGAAAAAGTCCAATAGTCGGTCAGGTGTTGGACATGTGACAATCCCTTTTGTACACAATAATAATAACCCTAAGTTTGAAGAATGGATTCAATTGTGTGTAGGGGGGTCACTAGCTACCTCTCATCTTCGCACATGCAAGAATCACACCAATATCTTTGACCATGACTCACCACTCCATATCATATCATTCTCATACAAAACCTAACCCTAACCCATTTTCAACATATATATATAAATATTTAATCTTGGGAATCGGGATGAATCGGTTTTCTTTAATCGTACTCTTGAGAGATTACTCGAAACAATTAGGTGAAAGAAATTCATTTATCTTTTGTAAAATGTTAAGTATCTGACTTTCGAACTTGATTATGAAAAAATTTCTCATGCCTCGAGCAACAATTTCAGTTTTTTAAGTTTATAGTTCAACACGAACATTAGTTAGTCACCGTAGTCTAAATGTATGATACGAAAGATTGGAAAGAGAGAAACCAAGTTTGTATGTATATCAAAGTAATGGTACATATAAAAAATGACTCAATTTGTGAATACGTACATTCACACGTAAGAGTTTGTATATATACATAACGTCTATGCACCGATTTAAAAAAAAAAAGAATATTATTTATAATTATATGATTGCATGCATCAGTCAAAATAATATATATATATATATAATAAAAAAGAGTATATATAATATAGACAAGGCACAATATGTAAGAGTTTGTCGCTGACTTTTGTGGCCACTGCCCATGCACATAAAGTCGTGCTACGAACTACGAACCTTAGGTCGACCAATCACCAAACCTATCATTTTAACTCTTTTCTTTTATATATATATATACATAGTATATTTATTATTTTATTGTATAAGGAAGTGGAAAGAATCATTATATATTATGAGAATTAGTTACAACTTTTTTTTAGAAATAGGAGAATTAGTTACATTTTATAAGTCCCATAATTTTACTTATTTTTAGGAATATATAATAGCAGAAGTCCAGCAATCTATTTCGTACTTTTCCTTCTAATCTTTATAGTTGTAATTAAGTAGTATATGATTTTCACAATGTATCAACATGTTCCGATGCATATTTTTTCAGTTAAATCATGACGAGCTTCTCCTATTTTAGGTGGTATTTTTGTTGAGACGCTAATAATTTATTGAGATTCGAATATAATGACGGTGACACATATTGCAAAGGTTATAAACTATTTATTCATACTCGTAAAGATCGGGATCAAATATAAACGCATAAAATAATCCGTAATTATCCAATTAATTAACTTGATAATATGCACACAGCCACATACGCATAAAATAAAATAATTCGTAAATACTACTTTCTCATTCTTCTTTTGACCTTGTCCATTGAACAATCTACAACCGGTACTAGTAAACTATGTGTAACATGAATAAACTAATTAGTCTACATTCAATTAATTAAATAAATTATTTTCAATTTTATAATACATGAATTCAGCAAGGGCTTGGGCGAATTACAAATGAGTCCCCTGAGATATGCTTAATTACAAATCAATCACTTCTGTTTTAAAAATTACGTACAGACTCTAAATGCACTGTTTCACTTACATATTAACCTCCGATTCTGGACTGATTTGTAATTGAAACAATATTTTTAGAAATCTGTATGTAATTTTTGAAACAAGAGAGATTAATTTGTAATTAAGTCATACTTCAGGGAACTTATTTGTAATTGCCCCTATTTACATAATTAAATTATGTACATTACATGCTTCCTTACGTCACTAAATCATATGTCAAAGTTATGTGTCAAATTTATCGCCGAGTACAGTTTAATTCTTTATTATTCAGTTAGTACTAATCAAATTCTGACAAAATTGTATGTCAGTTTACTAATAAAATACTCAAATCACAGATAATCAAATATTCTCAATCAATCAATAATATATTCGAGTATTACAATAATATCCAATCCCGTTTCCTAAACTTAGCAAGTACCCCTAATGTATCCGTAAAAATATCATTTTATCATATTTTGTATCTGATAATTATTATATAATTTTTTTAAAAAAAATTATATTATTGTATTCATATTTTATTTGTACCATCATGTTGTATTCGTGCATCTAGCCAAATACCCATACCAAAAAACCCTCGAATTATCAATTTCAGTAGGAAAATATCCAGCCGGTTCGATATGTGGCCCAATATTTCCGACCCAAAATCCACCCCCAATCTGTACACACAAAAATCTTTTCAGTGTTGGGCTTTGTGATGGACCCATGAATATTGGTTTTGCCGCATATTATGGATTAGAATTCTCAACAAAGCTAACATTTAATCACAAAGATAAGGGTTAACTATAACATTCGAGTCATGTAATTTAGAAACCTCGAGTTTAATAATTCGCACGATGCTGGCTTTGTCCGAAATATCGAGTTTGAGTCTCTAGTAACACATCTCCATTAATAGGAAAAGTTTTACATCTTGTTCATCCGATCGACATGGACCATATAAATGAGCTATAGAATCAACAATCAGGGTTGACTATATATAAAATTTTCTTTTTTCTCATTTTATCAATTTGTGCAAATGTTGCTGGGCTAATTAATAATTTAAAAGGGCTAATTTTTCCAAAGTTGACGACCCAATTAGATGCCAATAAAGCCCAGACCTGCATTTCTTAGATAAGGGCCATTACACAAGGCATGGAGTTAATTGTTTTTCAATTATTTAAATTTGTTTTTATTTTCAAGTCGTAGGCTCGTAGCCACATTTAATTATATTTCAAAAAAGTCTTATTATCCCCCGATTAAAGCACATATCTTTTCTTTTAAAAAAGGGTTTGATGAGTTATTACACATTTTACTTTCTTTTAATAAAAAATATTATGATATTTTTATAGTGGTTGTGAAAGGAGACCAATATAATGAAGCAAAAAAAAAATTTAAAAGGTTGAATGAGCACCGTAATTTTATGAACAACAACGACAAATCTCGAATCTAGATTTATATGAATTGTTCTATCTATTACTGTTGTCTCTACAACTCATTGCTCGCACTAATTCCTTATCATTTTTTTTTACGTATACTAATCCCTTATATTACTCTCATCTATGTAGTCTAAATTTCTACATTTTTAATTTATGTTTTATCTCTTGTCGAAAGTATGAGTATCTCGTTTAAGATTCTATGTCTCTAATTTTTTAGAGTTTATATTCTTCATCAAAGACCCTCGTCGCAAACATGCTTCACGACATTTACTTCTCTTTCTATTTCATTAATCGTGATGTCAATTGTGTGGCGCATACACTTACTAGGAATACAGGTTCAATTCATGTAGATTACCGGTTTAAAAGAAATGTTTTTTTTGGGGGTAAGATTAAAAGTAATAATTAATAATTGGTTGTGATATGCAAATTTCCCAAACTATTGGGTTCATTTTGCAACTTATAAAACCTCAAGGGTGACTATGTAATTATCCGCAATGAATAGCAATTTATTGGAAATAATATATCTGCCCCTGTTCGTCGGCCAATGCTGGTGTCATTGTTCTCAAGAGTGAGCAAAGAGAAAGCAGATCAAATTCTCAAAAGATCCACTTTTTCTCGCTATTGATTTCTGGTTAGTGAATTTTAATTCTATTTTATTCTTATTTTGAATGCTAATTCTATTTTCTTTGTCGATTTTCTCTGTGATTCCTGCTCATAATATTTGTTTTTGATTCTTTCGTGTAACAATGCCTTTTTCAGGAGATTTTTCTGTGGTTTGTAGTGTGTGTTTTGGGGTTGTGTTTTCTGGTTGGAGAATTTAAGTTTGTGTGTTTTATAGGAGTTTTCTTTATGTAATGAACAGTGATAAGCAGGGAAAAACCTACAATATCTCACATTTTTAAGCAACTTCAGTGATTAGAGAGTTTCTTGTTTGTAGAGTGTTTGAATCGGGCGATTCGTAAGAATGGATTTCTTTGAAGGAAAATTGGTATTTGGGTTTTGTTCTAGAATGTGATTGGAGTGTAAAATTGGATCAAAGATTGACAGTTTATGATGTTTGGAGATGAGATGAATACTTATGGAGGGAATGGGGTTTCTGTTCTTCCTTTGCGTGGAAATGTTTCATTTGTTTGTTAGGATTATTAGTTGAGTTTGTATGACTTGTGAAAATGCTCTTGAGGTTTGGGGTGCCTTGCTTATAGTGCTTTGATTGCATATTTTTTATCTAGTTCCATGCATCAGTTTGTAGTGCACGGTTTGGGAGGATGTATATTTAGTGTTCTATGCAATTAGTTGTTTATGCTGAGCTCTTAGAGTATTCATTATTATCAAGTATAATTTGTGGTTGGAAGTGGTGAATAGAGTGCCAAAATAGAATGGCAGTGCTAAAATGCCATTTTCTGCATTTGTTTTGTTTCGATTGGTATTTCAACATGATTCTTGATTTCTCGAGTTACAGGCTGTTTTCTGAATACAAAGCCACCACCTGCAAGATTAGTTCTACAAGAGACGTATTGAGTAACCCTAAATATCTTTAAATCGCCACTCTAGAGATGCAAAACAAGGATGATCATGTGGTTGAGTCTGATGTTGAGACTGTTGCATCCGTAAAGAAGTCTGCTGAAGTTGATGACTGGGCAAATTTCAGGGATGATGATATTATGCATCAGCATAATGCAATCCAGGCTGAGGAAGCTGTGAAAATTCCATTTGTTGGTGACAAGGCAAGGAATTTGCCTCTGTTTTTCTGGGAATAAACAGTTTAATTACTATAGAGTATCTATTCACGGTTTATAATTTGCGCAATATAATGCATTAATAGTTTTTGTGGTTGCGTTCTGTAGGCGGTCTCAGGTGATAATTGATTCTTAATTCTTTATTTTCATTCAAAGATTTTTTTCAATTAATTCAGTTTTTGTGAATTTTGTCACCATTTGTGCCATTTGGAACGTCCTTTTCTCATACAATCTTGCTCGAATAACTGTTTACAAATCACCAGTTTCTTAACAGAAATTCATGAAATGCTTGGCACTTTCTTGCTTCTTGACAGAAAATCCATGAAATCCCTGCCACATCCTTTTGTCTATACTATGGCCCATTGATGATGTAAAATAAAAATATTTCCTATGATGAGTGAAGATTGCTGTTATTGGAATTTGTTTTAAATCAAGGTTATGAATGCTTTTAGGACTTAGTTCAGATTTGATGGATGTTAGAATTAGATGGAACTTTGAATGTACTTTAGGATTTCCAGAGGCAATTGCTACTGGTTTAGTTTCTCCGATGTAGATCTTAATCTTAATTCTATATGTAGCTAAACTGTCTATTTACACATGGAGGCAACTTAGTTGATTTGGGAATTTGAAGTAATATAGATTTTTTTATTTTGATGTTGCTTCTTAAGATACTACATTGATTTGCTGAATATTTTATGGGTGATTTTATTTATATTTAAGAATAGTGTTATTTTCAGGAGCCGCTCACGTCTTTATCAACTGAATACAAGTCAGGCAACCCTATTTTGCTGGAGAAAATCAAGGTCTGCATAATTGTTATCACTTCTTCTTTCGAGCCCTCTTCTCAGTAGCTTGTAACTATTACAACTTCTTCAGGTACTGACCGAGCAATATGCCGGCATAAGGCGAACACGAGGAGATGGGAATTGCTTCTTTCGCAGCTTCATGTTTGCTTACCTTGTATGTCTCATTATTTCTGTTCTTGAACCCTTTTCATATAGATGCTTTTCAATATTGGTGCTTTTGACATTTGTGCTTTCACTACTGAAAGATTTAAGTGATCCAACAAATTTAGGAGCATATTCTGGAATCACAAGACCGTGCAGAAGTTGATCGAATTAAAGCTAATGTGGAGAACTGCAGAAAGACGCTTCTGAGCTTGGGATATGCAGAGTTTACTTTTGAAGATTTTTTTTCGGTATTAAAGTAGTTGTCTAGATATGCATATTGTTTACCATGTTAGTGTGTAGATGATTTTGTTACGCCATTGTATATAAAATGTTCAGTTTGTTAATGCTAAAATACTAGTATCAAAATCGTTAGTGTCTTATTATTCATAAAAAAAAAAAACATTCTTTACCTGATTGGCGTCGGCTTCCTGAAGCTTAATGAGTCTTATCTGTTTATTGGCAGCTATTTCTTGAGCAAATTGAAAGTGTTCTTCCAGGGAATGAAACTTCAATAAGGTTCAAATGACTTACGAAATAGTTATGGCTTTGTATTGGTTATCAATATTATACAGTGTTTCCGTGTTCTTTATTTCACCGGATACAAATATGGCTAATATTGTTACCTTTGTTTCAGCCATGAAGAACTTGTACAGAGAAGTAGAGATCAATCAGTCTCTGACTACGGTGAGTGACACTGTGACACTGATTGAAAATTTCTGGGATATTAGACATTCATATACAATATAAATGCTTATTTCATTATTTTATTCTCAACAAACATTATTTGTTGGTCAGTTGTAATGTTCTTCAGATTTATTACCTCTGGCGAAATACGAAAGCGCTCCGAGTTTTATGAACCATTCATTCAGGGATTAACAAATAGCTCTGTGGAACAGGTTGGTTTTCTTGGACTTTTAAATAACTCTGTGACATTATATTCATCATCAATATCTGAACTATTTATAATTGATATTTAGTTAAGCCCTCATAATAACTGTATTGGTGGTTAGCCTTGGAGCTAATTTTTTTTACTCCATAAATATTATAAGGGCAATTACATTACATACCTGATATTTAGCCTAATTACACAAATTTTCTGAGCTGTGCGAAATTACAAAAACTTCCTGTCCAGAAATTTACACCACCAATAAGTTTTAATGATGCAATCTATAATCTTGTATGAATCTTCTTTTTTTTCTCTTAGCACCACTGATACATTTTAACTCCAAATTCATGGCAAATGACTATAGTAATATGTGTTTGTCCAAACTCCAAACCTGTGCACATGTTTCTGAGAAAGGAAGTTCTTGTAATTCTCAAACTTTAGGGGATGTTTGTGTAAATGGGGCAAACCTCATAGTATGATAGTGCAATTATTTATTTCCCTTTTCATAAGTACATCGAAAATAGATAAACACATATTATCACTTTAACTTTTATATCATCACGAATTAAGGACACAATTACTTAATATGCATCATCAACTCCTGGATCATTCTTTTCCATTATTATCAAATACTCACACCGACCATAATTTACAAAAAGACCATTTGTCATTCACTTTCTTATATCCTGCTTTTGCTGCAGTTTTGCAAGTCATCAGTCGAACCTATGGGTGAAGAGAGCGATCATGTCCACATTACAGCTTTATCGGATGCATTGGGTGTCCCGATCAGGATAGTTTATCTTGACCGGAGCTGTGATGATAAAGGCAGTGTCAGCGTGAACCATCACGATTTCACTCCTGTTGATCATGATCCGGCCAAGTCCAACCCTGCTGCTGCACCTGCAACACCGCCACCCAAACCGTTCATTACCTTGCTCTATCGACCTGGTCATTACGACATTCTGTATCCAAAATAACTTTGTTCTCAACCACCACCAAGAAAAGTTGGTGCTTATTTCTAAAGGAAACTCTCTTATTTGGGTCTGGGGAATATGAACCAATGATGTTTTGTTGAATGATTTAACTTTTTAAACACTTTGGTTTGAAGCTAAAGAATACTGATCATTTCTTGCATCTATACCAGGCGTCGGTGTCATATATGCATCCAACGGTTCAGATTGATTTTACCTTCCGGTAACATTCTTTGTCGAATGAACTGGATATTGAAGTAATTTTTGTCGTTGGGTGCATATTGAAGAATTTTCTCCCTTCATACACGTTGATCAATTGCTCGTTGTGGTCGAAAAAATTAAACTATTTCTTTATTTCACTGATATTATCTTTGAAATAGAAAGATTTTGGGCATTTTAAGAGCACTGAGGAGATTCTTATTCGTTACTTTTACTTAATCCACGACCATTATTGAAGTGGAGAACAATAAAGTGCATATCCAATCAATGCATCTCATCAGGAACAGAACCCAGAAATCTTGTTTGTTATGATCATCATCAGGAACAGAACCCAGAAATCTTGTTTGTTATGATCATAATAAAATCTCTATGAAATATAAAGAGGAGTTCTGTTTAAGCTTAAGTTATAAAGACTAGTTAAAGCATTTGGGAGAGTAAGAAATTTTACTGTGTGAAACTGAAGGGGGTGAATGCCCCTCTCCGCTAGGCCCGTCCCGGAATACTTCGAATGACATTCGCGTCTGACATCTATCATCGACAAAAGTTGCATCAGATATTTCAAAAGTTCTTTAAAATCAGCTTAGCCAAACACCCTTTTGACAGCATCCATGCACAGGATAGCACCAAGAAAACAGCAGCAAAAGAAACACATAGGAGAAAGCGAAAAAGGACGAAAAGGAGAAGATTGGGTTAAAGGAGATCCTCATATATGAAAGAAATGATACAACAGAGTAGTCTATCATCAATCACAACAAAAATTTCCTCTAATAGTTGTTCTTTGTGACTTCTCTCAGCAAACTGCCCAAAAAACAAGAGAAGATAAAAAACCGGGCCGGAAAAAGGGAAAAAAAGGAGGTACAAAATGTTGCCAAGAGATGCAGCATACAATTTCTGCTGTCAGCCTCAGAAAACTCTATACACATACACAGATATCAGAATATGATAAACTCCTCAAAGCATCAGTCCAAAATTTTGAAGCTCCACAAATGTTGCTCCTTCTCACCTTTGCTATGTAATAAACCCGCACCGCAAATGAACAAGTTCCGTTTTTTCAATGCGATTGGTTGGTTGGTCAGGCGATCAATCTTGTCAATTTTCAAGAGTTTTTACCAAAATTCACCAGAGAATGTTAACACTACCCCCCTCTGCCACTCAGCTTACAGCACCATAATATACAATAACAAAATTTTAGGTAAAATTACTAGGGCCATATAGATTTTTTTTTTCCTAGAAGGTTAGTGATCTCAAAAAGGAGGCAAATTAACTCAATCTGAATCTTTGCCTGAACCAGAAGATGTATCTCCATTGGAATAATCCTCCCCCATGTACGAATTTGGTGCGATTTCTTGATTGTTGTCATCAGAGGTGCTGCTTCGGAGCTTTCCTGGTCTTGGCCGGATATTAGTACCCATTGGGAAGGGAACCTACATTATTTACAAGTAAAAATGGGTAAGATTCTTTTTTCTTAATTTTTTTTCTTGGAAAGATAAAAATTTACGTGCAAAAAATGGGTAATGATGTTTTTATTCAACTTTTTTGTGGTAATGATTAAAATTTGAAATATGGGTTCTAAACGGAATTTTCTGAGTCGACAAGACAAGATTGTATAACCTGATCGCCTGCATTGGGACCATCTGTATGGAAAAGAATAGGACGGCATCTCTTGTCTTCATTCATCAGGCTCGAATTCTGGAAGTGTGCAATGAGGGCAGATTTCCCCTGTATACGAGCATATGCCAAAGATGCTACTTTTTCACTGTTAAACTTCTCCCATTTCTTTCCATTGAATGTCTGCAGCAGAAGCAACAAGATTTAGCTATGCCTTTCGCTTTTCATGAAATACAAGAAATAAGTAGTATATCAAGAATCTTAATCGGTTTACCTGATAAAAGGGGACTATCATGGTAGGATCGGTCATGTTTATAAATGCATAGCCAACATTGCATTTGTTCTGAAATAAGATAAGAATATCAGAAATCAGATTAAAGCCATCAATAGGTGATTAACAACATAAGAGAGCAAAAGTAAACTTGCCTTAAAATCAATAGGTAAGTAAATGAAATCATAAGTCCCTTTATGACGTTCATCAATTGCAGCCAACAACATTTTTGAGGTGTACCTGATATTGAACCACAGATGATATTAATTTAAGTTATCTATGTAGACATATATTAACCTCAGAAAATTCATGAATTAAGACATACTTGTTAGGAATGTTCTTTATCATAAGGGTCGTACGCTTATCTTCTCCTCGCATAATCCGGTCCAAATCCAGCTCAAACTGTTTCTTGTTATCACCTTGACTCGAGCTGCCTTCATTTCTCCGGTTTCTACTCCTTTCATTAGGAGACTCGAATGAATTCATCATAGGAAGCATTTGTGCACCTCTATTAGGAAAAATCATGCACCTCTGATGATGTGGATGCATTCCAATACTCTTAGAAGGGATTGGCATGTCCATACAATTTCCACCAGCACGAGGGAACATACTATGAGGAACAAACTCCAAAGGATGATGTGGTGAATTGCCTGAAATTCTCATGTTCCCAAGTGAACCCGGGTGAAATACAGTAGCATCAGGTGATTCCCCAGCATAAGTAGGGCATCTGTCCCACATAGACGGATTGACAGATGGTGCGGAGCCGACATGGTGGTTATTTAAAGGTAGGAGGGAGTTGAGCATATGAGATGGAGCTCGTGGAACTGGGTGCAGTTGTTGAGGATGCGTGGGGCCGATCCCATTGACAAATGATGGTGAATTAGGCCACAAAACGGGCTGAGGCTGTTGTGGATGATGTGTATTGCTCCACATGTAATGACGCCCAGGTGGAGGGCAGCTCCCGTTTCCAGAGGAACCGAAAACTGTGGAGTCAAGAACATAAAATTAAAATAAAATGGATAATGACCAAAAATTCCTTGTGATTTGCCTCAATCACCAAAATCCAGATACTAAAGAGGGGTTTTCCTTTTCTTTTTTTCTTTTTTTTTTTTTTTGGATAATTGAAGCAATGAACTGGTATTTTTAAGACAGAAGCAAACTTCAGGGGTGATAAATATAATTTCAATAGATAGAGCTGTTTTCCATAGAACAGGAGCAAAGTTCAGGAGGGGTGGTAAACGTACTTTTAATAGATAGGGGGTGGGGTGTAACTGGAGCAACTAACTAATACTATTTTTAAGAAAGAAACAAACTTCAAGGGTGATAAGTGTAATTTCAAAAGATAGAGAGGATTTTCCGTAGTTTTGGCAAACCTCAATGGAATTTGGTAGTTATTGTAAAAGAATCAAACAAAGATCAAAACACAAATTAAATTACCCTCATTTAGCTCGATCGACTGGCCATTAGAGTTAACTCTACGAAACTGCTGGCTATCAACCATTTCTGGACGAGAACCAATTGTGCCAGCCATAGTACTAGGAGAACCAAATGGATGCCCGTTTGCTAAACCATCATGATATTCAGGAAGTGAATGAGGATGAAGATTTGGCGAACCTTGGAGCTCAAATTTCAAGTGGTTCCTTAAGTGGGCAGATTCACTGACACTGGATTGATTTCCAGACCCCACTCGTACTAGAGATGGTAAGCTGTTAGGTACACTAGATGATACTAGCACGTTATCGAGAAGTGAATTAATTGGGCCTCCATTTGAAAGTGGGCCGAGAACCGTCCCGTTTTCAGCACTGGATGTGGGCCCCCCAAGTGAAAGAGATCCTGGTACAATTATTAAGCAAACAATCATTTATCTATACTAATGATAATGTAATAGAAAGAAGAACCATCCAATAACTACCTACAGTCCAGAAATTGACAAATTGACCCACAAATTACTTTTCAGTTCCCCTAATCTTTTTTCTCTCTTACTACTTTTTTTTTTCATTTAATTTTCATCTATTTGTTTCTCAATTAAATACTGACAAATTTTACACTCAAAGAGAATGATCTAACAAATAAAGTTCATAATATCAAATTTAAGCAAGAGATTAAACTATACGTCTACTTATTTTGGAGACGCAATAAGTGTGCCTCGATGCTAGTAAGTTAACTGAAAACCCATAAGCCATCTATACAATGAAAAGAAAATAAATTACCAGAAAATCCTGTTGCAAAGTTATTAGAAGGGCTTTGCTGTTGCAACATCATAGATTCTTCCTGCTCCAGCTCTGAAGAAAATGGCTGCATTAATCTGCAAATGGGATATATTAATCAGTTCATCATATCAAAGCAATATAAGCAGTATGTACATGGCAAAGTTCCAAAAAAATCCACCTTTTGGATCCACCAGGTTGGCCTGCTTCAAGCTTAATCTGTTTTCCAGCAATATCGCTTCTGTTCATTGCACGAAGGGCTGCATCTGCAGCTCTGATGTCGTAAAACTCTATCAATTTATGTTGAGGTCTATGCGGAGTCTCATGAATCTGTCTCATAAATAGAAACAACATTAGTAATTAAATTTAAATGCTAAAACAAGAAAATAATTAATTAAGCTGGCGTTCAGTCTCACCTCCTTGATTTCACCAAAGACACCAAAAATTTCACGGAGTTCGTCATTTGAAACAGAAGAATCGAGATTGAAAACCACAACAGTGCCCTGATTTACATCCTTTTCTGATGGGTTATCCTGATAGTTCAAAGAGAACAGATTGTGGTTTAGATAATGAACAAAAATATGACGAGTGAAGAGAAGTATAGAAGGAGAACTATGATTGGGGGATGAGAAAGTTATTTAAATGATTAAAGAGGCACTAACTTTTAGATAAGGGGTTAATACAAAAGAAATTTTATGATTAAGGGAATGCGCTGATAATTTAAACTAGTACAAATATAAATTTTAGAAATTCAGACATAGGATTGATAAATTTCAGATTTTATTTAGAGGACAATCTAAAAGGAAAAAGAAAAAAGACAAATCTGAATTTATATATTATTGAAGTCATTTTCTTTCTCTATTTTATTTAAATATCATGAAAGTTGATTACCTTAGGAATGGAGTAATGTATATCGAGCTTCCTACGCCTTAACGGTTTATTCTGGAGAGATTTCATAGCATTCCAGGATGCTCTTAGATCATAATATGATATCATAACAAAGCCCCTATGCTTACATGCCGTATACAGAGTGCGGATATCTCCATATTGCTAAAAAATCACAAGATTTTCAACCAATAAGGATTCCTCATATAAGAAAGCAAAAGAAAAGAACATTACATGATCAACTTTTACCTCAAAAAGTGTGCGCAGTTCAGAATCCTCGACATTGCTATTGATATTCCTAACAAAGAGTGTTCTGGAAGGGTGTTCCCCGAACGGGTGCTGATTATTAGAATTTGCATCAGAAAGTTCAGGGTTTCTTTCTTCTCCAAGTTCTAGCCCACCAACACTGCTGAAAAGATCAAGATCTTCCATATCTTCCCCATTGTTAGGTTGGATAATGCCGTCTAATCCATCAGTCACACCAGAAAGCAAGTCATCATCATCAGGAAGAAGATTACCAATAGTCTGAGCCTCAAGTTCTGCTAGTGATTCAAAAACTTCATCTTCCTCATAGTGGGACCCAGCAGCAGCAGTAGCAGCAAGAGAATGGCCATTTGAGGCATTATTTGATGATAAATTTACTGCAAGGAATAAATACAGAGAAGCAATAAGGAAACATTTGGATTGTATTTGCAAACTCAAAATAAAAATAAAAAAATAGGTGAGTTGTTTTCTGCTTTTAGCTCGAAAAAAACAGATGGAGTGGTCTGTTTCGTTGCTTCTGCTTAAAATAAGCTAGCAGGTAGAAGCACCTTTATGCTGCTTTTTTTCCAGCATCTATGTTCTTGTTTTTATTATTTAAAAGTGTCTTCGTACTTTTTTCTCCACATTTCGAATTTTACAACTACAGCTCAACTTCTCTGGCAGTCAAACACCCCTTAAAAAGTTTAACCAAAAAAAAAAAGGAGTAACTTACGATTTCTTGATAATAATTCCGACAATGAGCTTGAAAAGAGGCCATTTTCATAGAGACCGTTTTCATGAGGAACACCCATGAGATTTATTTTATCTCCATCAAAGAAATAGGACGGGGACTCCGTCTTGAAATTAGTTCTAGAAGCTACATCACGGTCTACACCATTTGGCAACGAACGACTGACTGCTCTTTCAGCTCCAATAATATGCTTCCCTAATGAAAGGTTAACATTTCGACCACGGCTGAGATAATATTCAGGAAGAGGAAAGCCTTTTCTCATATGGGAATCCAATGCAGTTCTATTTTCAAGCGGTGATAATGGAACACCTTCGGCTCTAAACATTCCATCTGACTTTAAACCTGCCAAAAACATTCCTACGGGATTCAGGTATAATCTCCCAAGTTTCATGCTTTCAGTTCAAACACAGACTTGAATGAAAACTTCATACCAAACAACATGGAACAAAAAAATCTCACGACTACTCACCAGAGTAACTGTTAATGTGGTCCATCTTCCTGACACCAGCCTGTCTCTGCCAAGTTAGGAAACAAGTTAATCAAGAATTAATCACATGTCACAAATAAACAAAAAGACTGTTTAACAGTTTTCGTTATCGACATCGTTTTTGCATGGAATTGTTTCAAAAGATCGTATCGACATTGCATGAGCAGTTATTACCTCGTCGGACAAACACATCTCCTCAGAAAAGAAGGACGAAGGAGAAAAACCACGGGAGTTCATAATTTTTTAGATATTTTTAGCTGATCTTCAAAAGGAAAATCACGTCTTCGGCTTTTACCAAAGCACAAACACGTCAATTTTGTAAGGTAATTTAAGAAGATCAGAGAAAACCTGCATAAACAATTCGCAAGAAGAAACATTTGTTAGAAAGAACGAATGGACACCAAAAAAACAGAAAGAAAGAAAGAAAATTTAGGTATGTATACCGGAATTGATAATCAGTAACAAATAGAGCAGATTCGATTAGTATTTTCAGTTTGATTAATTGGTTGCCAGAATTTGATGCTCAACCATCTTTATTTCAACAAAAATCAAATGATAACAGTTGCATTTAAGATCTCATCTTGCCGCAGAAATGCAATAATTTTTAAGACAAAACATTTACTCAAATCAGATATTAAGAAATCATTTAGAAATTAAACACAAGCCCTAAGAACCAATTCTTTAATTAAGCAGATCGAACAAAAGAAAGATCAGTTTAAGCCCCAATTCAAAATCAAAGAACCCTAACCCCACCCTACCTACCCCATCCCAACCCCTGTTTCAAAAATTCAGACAATTCAACCAAAATTCAACATTGGATCGCACAGTACAAACCCTCAAAAAGCATAAAGTTGCAATCTTTTCAGCAAAAACACCAAAATCACCCAAAGATCAAAGCCCAGAACCCAAATTCCTCCGAAATTCAACACAACAAAGCTGCAAAAACCAAAACTCACCTCTAAGATTACAGCATAATCTGCCGGAACTCAGAGCTAAAAACTAGCGAAAGCAGCAGAAATTACCCAAAGAACACGAAGAAGAAAAAGGAAAGCACAAGAGTAGACGAAGACAACCCAAGGATTTGAAGAAGAAGAAGGCTACAACAACAACAGAGATTTAGAGCGAGAAAAAGATGAGGGGAATCATCTCAGAATTTAACAACGACAAGAAAAGGGAATAAATTGCGGCAAAAGGCAAGGGGTAAGGGCAGATTGAAGAAGAGATCTAGGTATCTGTGCCGTGCAAATAACCTCCTCATAAGCTTCTTCGATGCCTTTCTCTCTCTTCATTTTTTCCTCGCTGTTTTCCCCACATTGCACGTTAACCACATGTATCACCCATTCTCTCTCCCATATTCAAATTATTTCCCCTCTCCCATATAATATACACAGAACGATGAATTTCTGCTCCTATTTCTCTCTGAAAGAAAGAAATCTCCTTTCCTTCCTTCTTCACCTCCCTTTGCCTCACATCTGCCGCGATTCCGACCGGATATTACGTCACTTTCCGGCCAGACACGGCGGACATCCTGATCTCCACCTCCTGCTTCCCGGCAAAGAGATTCAGGAACCAAAAAAAAAATTTGTTGTGAGAGAAAGTGAGACGAAGATCGGCTTTTATGGTGGATTTAGAGAGAGAAGAAAATTGTAAGAATTAGTGAAGAAGAGAGGAGAGAGAGCAAGAAATTAGACAGACGTGAGACCCAGAATTTAGAACGGGGAAAATATTACTCTTTCACCCCTTAACTATTTCTCTCTCTCTTTTTTCTACCCACTAATTATTACAAATTAAATTTTCGCCCAAATGTTGGTCGATATGTAAATATTATTATCATTTGGGTTAATTATATTTAACATCTCTAAGGCTAATTTCAACATTACAATTGGATTTCTATTAATCATTTTATTGCATGTTGATCTCATTTAAATATTATAAATTATATCAAATCAGTTTTTCGATAAATTTTGGATGATGATTTTAAAACTTGAATTTTTCATTTTGGCCCTGCCTTAAATTTAAGATAAATTTTGTATAAAAAAAAATTACCTATTAAGATAATGTCACCCTAAATTCAACAGAAAGCTGATCTGATTTATTTTGTAATTATTGATAGAGACTAAAATATAATAAAATGATTAACAGAAATTCAATTGTAATATTTGAAATTTTAGAGGTATTAAGTGTAATTAACCTTTTATCTTTTTTTTCTCTTTCTTTCGGCCCCACAACTATGCCACAATTTCATTATCAAATTTTAGCAAAATTAAGTTTCTAACACATCATCGGTTGAGTTTTCATTCTCTGCCTTGAGCCTACCTAGACCACCCACCCATTCTATTTTGGATTATTCCTTTTCTCATCCATATTTTTTTGCATATTTGCTTTTTTAGTATTTGATTAATGATTATGCTTTGCATATTTATATATGAAGATTGATATAATGATTTTTGTATGTTTTTAGATTATTTTATGTGATCTAAAATTTGGTTTTTATTATTAGTTATGTGTGATAATTAATTTTGTCATGTGATTAGAGTAAAACATAAGTTTGTTACATTTAATCGTCAAGTGGGGTTCTTTAAAACTACACACATGATATCGTCAATCTAAATTTTGTCGTGTATCAAATGTTTAATGACAAGCATAAATAATTAACTTTTCGTTGATCGTAGATTTTGCTTTAAATGAGGATCCGGTAAATATTGTTTTAATTTGTTTAGATTGCAGTATTATGTAAATTTGATTGATTAAATTATCATATTTTAGTTAAATAAATGTACAAAAGAAAAGTCTTTTAAGGATTCAAATCTCATATATTTGCTCTCATATAGTTCTCATTGAATACTAAACAAGTTGACCATTTTGCATTGAATTATCATAATAATTATAATTCTTTAGAATAATGTACCTTATTATTAATATTAGATATTAAATAAATATAGATAATTGAGAGTAATTAGAGATAATAAAGGGTTCAAATTCAATATTCACAATATTTTAAATTTTTCCCAAAACAATTTTTTTTATTTTTTATCAAGCCTCTTGCTATTTTAAAGTGTTCGTTTATAATTTATTAATATTTTTTAGTCGATTGTCTCATTATTTGAGATGCTTAAAATTTAGAAGGAGATCAATATTCAGTTGTCTCTTTTTTTATTATTAATTTAAAATATAAATTATATTTTATTTTTAATTACTTATAATTTACGAGCATATCAGTCTTTATAATCAACAATAATAAATATTTTAATATAAACTAAAAAGAACAAAAAAAGAATAATTCATAATAATAATTTGAAAATTCCAATACATAAATTTTGAAATTTTCGCCACCATATAATATAACTTAGTAATTTATTATTGTACTAATTTGATAAGAAGTCTCATATTCGAGTTATTGAGTACGCAATAACCATTGTTTTTTTTTTTGAACGCCAAACCCCTCAAAAAGGGGAATATTGCTACAAATCAAAGTAATAATTATAAGAAGAAATAACAGAAAAATTAACGCAGACCGAAGCCGCAATTCCAATCAAATTGTGAGCTATTATATTAGTCTCACGTCTAATAAATGAAAAACGAACCTTAATACTAGGAATCGACTCCTTGAAGTTTAATATAGTTCCTTTCAAATTGGTTTTAACCCAATCCTGGTGAAGTTCTGTATCCATTTTTTCTCTACAGTGGCCTACAGCAGATAACTCGGCCAAAAAAATTTACGAAAAATTACAAAACAAAATAAACCTGAATCTAAAAAAACTAAATAAACTTCCATACGGGAGAATCAAAACTTCCATACGGAAGAGATAAAACTTCCATACGGAAGAATCTAATGAAAACATAACATAAAAGAAAAAAAGGTGACGCAGATCGTCTATGTACCAGAAAATCCCGCCAGATCCGAGAGTATGACA
>JBBMKE010000003.1:6546141-6567432 GCA_037834125.1 Lippia alba
TTATTACTCAAAGATTGTTTGTGATTTTACAAGGAATAAGTAAAGCACTAATGCTTTCAGGGCACTATTCCTAACAGTTATGTAATAGTTCTGAAGGAGCCTACCGACAAACAGGTCGACGACGATCTTGATCTCCAAACTTACGCCGATGGCGAGTTCGACCTGGCAACGACAGACAAAGAAACAGAGGTCCCAGACAGCTCGAAAGCGAAAGGCAAGTGAGCGGCTCGAGCCATCAGAGTCATCAAAACAGATAACTCTCATCCCTGGGGATGACGACAAAACTACCAAGATCGGGACGAACATGTACCCCCAGCACGAAATCATGATGTTAGAGTTTTTGGGCAAAAATGCCGATATCTTCACGTGCGCAGCTAAAGACCTCATCGGCATCAACCCCGATATGATCTGTCACCGCCTCAGTATCGACCAATCAGTCAAGCCCATTAAGTAGAAATTGAGGACTCAGAGCCAAGCCAAGAATGACATCATCGAAGTGGAGGTCAACAAACTTTTCGATGTCGGGTATATCACGCCACCTAAATACATTGACTGGTTGTGCAACGAGGTCCTAGTCAAAAAATCGTGAGAAAATGGAAAATGTATAACGACTTCACCGACCTGAACAAGGCCTGCCCGAAAGATCCCTATCCGTTGCATCGTATTGATCAGCTCGTTGACTCGACGGCCGGGTGCGAGATGCTCAGTATGATGGATGCATTCCAAGGTTACTACCAAATCTCAATGGCCCCGAAAGACCGAAGGCACACCACATTCATTGTGGTAAAAGGGATCTATTATTTCAAGGTCATGCCGTTTGGCTTAAAAAATATGGGGGCCACATACAAAAGATTGGTCAATCTAATGTTCAGAAACGAAATCGGGAAAACAATAGAGGTCTACGTCGATGACATGATCGTCAAGAGCCGATGGGTGTACAATCATCTCTATCACTTGTGCAGATCATTCGAGATCTTATGCCAGTACGGGGATGAAGCTCAACCCGGACAAGTGTACCTTCGGGGTCGAAAGAGGAAAATTTTTGGGGTTCATGGTGAGCTAGCGCGGCATCGAGGCCAACCCTGCCAAAATCAAAGCTATCCTAGTCATACCTTGACCTCAATACATAAGCCAAGTCCAGTCCCTTGTGGGTCATATAATATCCCTCAACCGGCTCATATCAAGATCATCCGAATGCAACCTTCCATTCTTTAAAGTACTAAGGAACCTCAAAAAGTTAGAGTGGAACGAAGAGTGCGACAAGGCCTTCGATCAGCTGAAAGAGTACCTCGCATCTCCCCCGTTGCTAACTAAGCCAAACAAAGGGGAAACCTTGTACCTCTACCTCTCCTTCTCCAACGAAACCTTCAACTTGGTCTTAGTCGCCATTCGGGATAGAAAGCATCTTCTGATCTACTACCTCAGTAAAATCTTACACGGCACAGAACGGAATTACCTGGAGGTTAAAAAGTTTGTGATCGCCCTCACTCACACAGCTCGAAAGTTATGGCCGTATTTTCAAGCCCATCCCATAATTGTTTTAACAGACCAACCCCTTAAGCAGGTCTTGTCCAAACCTGACGTATCGGGTCGAATGATGAAATGGGCAATCGAATTAAGTCAGCACGACATTACCTGTCAACCTTGAGCCGCCCAGCACGCTCAAGTTCTGGCTGACTTCCTAGTCGAAAAGAACACCAGTTCGATAGAGATCGTATCTACCTCGCTGAACTGGACCATGTACATAGATGGCTCATCGATCTCTTAAGGAGGGGGAGTAGGCATATCTCTCGCAAGTTCAGATGGACTACAACTCGATTTCGCCATAAAGCTCGACTTCAAGGCAACGAACAACGAGGCTGAGTATGAGGCGCTAATAGCAGGGTTGAAATACGCCATGGAGAATAAGATCGACAAGTTGGCCATTGTAACCGACTCTCAGCTCATTGTCGGACAGGTCAACGGCACGTACGATGCCCGAGAAGAATCTATGGCAGTATATCTCAAAATGGTGAAAGAACTGGCCTCAAAACTCAAGGAGTTTAGAATCGAGCAAGTCCCTCACGAGGAAAATACACGTGCCGACGCCCTGTCTAAACTGGCAAATGGGTTGCAAGGAACCAACGACGCGACCATCTCTTTTATGGTCTCGGGGGGCCGAGCGATCGATTAAGGGAAGGTCGACGTAGCAGCCATCAACCCACTAGAGCCTTGTTGAATGGATGACCTGATCACTTACCTCAAAGACGGAACATTGCCCCAAAATCGAACTGAGACTAGAAGAGTTAAGTATCGATCTATGTTGTATATCCTGAATCGCGAAGGAAGGTTGTTTATAAAATCCTTCATCGGTCCCCCTCTGAGTTGTCTCCGACCGAGTCAAGCCCAGGATGTCTTAGAAGTGGTGCACGAAGGTTGTTGCGGAAACCACACCGGAGGTCGTGATCTAGCTCGAAAGATCTTAAGAAGTGGGTATTTCTGGCCAACCATGGTTTGGGACGCGAAGCTCCACTCCAAAAAATATCCCAAGTGCCAAAGACATGGGAACCTCATCCATACGCACCCTACATCCTTGATCCCGATCGACTACTGCTAGCCCTTTGATCAGTGGGGGATCGACATCATCATTTTGTGGGAATTAACCCTTTTGTCAAAAAAGTTTGAAAACCCTTTTATGAATACTTAAACTATTTTCGTTTGTTTGTTTTGAAAAGAGTTGGTGTGTGCAAGTGTAGGATTTTCGAAATGGCAAGTGTTTTGCGAAAACTCTATTTGTGTGATTTATGTGGAGCCCAGGAGATTGGTGTGAAAGGAGTCTCGGTACAGTAGCGGGCCGTCGGGGTACTCCCGAGTACGGTCTCTACGAGAGAAAGGATCAACCCAGAACCTATTAGGAGGCAGGTGGGGGATGGAGTCCTTGGGAAGTGAGTGTCGCAAAACTCACTACCCTAACAGTTCGCGTGGATGGTTAGGGCCGACCAGCCCTTCCATCAATCGGAGAAGGAGGTATGTGTGTTTGTTTCTTTTGTTCGTTTTCTATTTTAACTTTATTTAAGGAGAAGGTTGGTTCGAGACTCGTGCTCGCCGAGTCGTGTGTGTATGGGTATGAACTTGGTTCGTGAAACGGGAGTGGATTCCTAATTACTAAAATTCGGTGAATTTTGGCCTTCGGCCTAACTCTTTTCTATATATAGTATCACGAGACTTAAAATGTTTTGGATTGCAAAAACCACACTCCAGTTCATGAATCTTTATACTTTTCGTTATACTCTGCTCTTATGTATATGTACGTGTACGTGGGTTAGCCCCCTCACCAATCTTTAGGACTGACCCCTCCTCGTTTTCTTTTTCCCCTTTTGTTTTGTTGAGTTTGCAGGTGCAGGTTTTCTGTTTGGCTAGGCAGCGGTTTTACTTTCGAGTTTATTCGAGTCTTGTAGGTCGTGTCTTTTGCATATTGCATTGTACTTTATTTAGTAATTCTGGAAATTATGTATAAGATTGTAAGTTGAGTATGTAATTATGATTTACGTTTGCCCTTTTTGGGCTTGTATGTATGTTTAAAAGAGGCCCGAGGTGCCCAAATTTACATGTGATCGAGTGTTTAATTTATGTCGGCTTGTGGCCATTGCATGTGCATTCGTTGATCCTGAGCTTCCACATTTCGTTTCTTTATTTATTGCGCACTCTGTGCAGGGTCTAGACCACCTAACCTAGGGGAGATTTTGTTTATCACCCCGTTCGCTGTGGCTTGGTGCATGTGCGGAGTTCCTATTTTGTTACACGTGTCGGGCTACGGTGCAGGGGATGTAGTGCCTTGAGCTCCGGGGTGCTACATGGAAGGAAGAACAATTTTCACCATCCGTAATTTGTTGACAATTACTTGGAGCTCATGCACTTGCTCCAGGATTGATTTATTATCAACCATTTTGAAATCAAGGTGCTTTGATACTAAATATTTGTTAGTATCTTCTTCATCAGCCTTGTATTTGTATTCCAAGGCCTCCCAAGGCTCTTTGGGCAACTTCTCATTTTGTGTATAAATTATACAACCTGTCAGAAAGTGTATTGAGAATGAGCCAACGAGCCAACTCTTCATCTTCAGCCATTTTCCTTCTTTGTTGTTGAAGAGTTTCCACTATCTCCTGGTGGATCTGCAGGGCATTCCTGGAAGGACCTGTTGATGTAGGACTGGTTGCAGGAAGATTGCCAGGATTGGTGTTTCTACCTGCTGTAGTGGGATTCACTGGAGTTGCACCACCTGGTGCTGCTGGTTGATCTACAGGCTGTTGGAGAGCAAGTGCTGGTGGATCATCTGGAATTGGAGGCAGATTCAGATCGAGAACATAAACGAGCTTAAGGACAATAAGCAGGAATTCATCTTGTCCTGCTAACGGCTGAAATTGTTGCCATCAAGTGCTAGTGGATCTTCTAGAATTTGAGGTAGATTCAGATCTAGAACATAGGTGAGCTTAAGAATAGTAAGCAGGAACTTCATCTTGTCCTGCCAACAGCTAAAATTGTTGCCATCAAAACGATCTAACTTTTGTTGGTTCATGATTCTGAAAGAATCATGATTTGAGAGATTCAGAATCCATCGCCCCTAAAAATATGAAATTGTTGCCATCAAAACGATCTGACTTTTGTTAGTTCATGATTTTCAAAGAATCATTGCCATCAAAACGAATTATTTTGAAAGAATCATGATTTTGAGAGATTATGAGAGAGAACTAGAATTTAAAATTCTGAGTGATGTTGTCTTTTTCAGGTGGGGAAGGAGCTATATTTAGCTCTCAGCCTCTCAGGTTGGGGCACCACTACCTAATGAATGCCCACTACCCTGCACAGACACTGGCCTGAGCCCGGGCGCGGGCGGTGCACCGCACTGCGTGTGAGCTTATTAGTCATTTTTTGAGTTCCATAATTTAATAACATACACAACATTTTAATATATAAAGTTGTCTGTCTTGTATTATTTTTTCAATGTGAGACAAAAACCAATGCACATTTTGACATTTTCCAAACAACTCTTTCGTATGCCTTTGTATATTTATTACTTAATTCTCCAACAATTAATAATATATAAACACGGCATATTCAACAGGCAGTTCGCAAGTCGAGATGATTTGTTCTATAAGTTACAAAAACGTTATCATTCGGATGAGAAAAAATATATTTATTTATATTCATTGTTAAATGATTATCATATTTGTTCTAAGTATATACTCTCTACTAGGCACTAAGATTTAAAATGAAAAATAAGTTAATAAAAATATAAATGAAAAAATGTTTAGCCAATTAACGGGGTTCATTCTACATTAGGGCATGTGAAAGATAATATAATTTAGCAAAATAATTAAAGCAAAACCCTATTGTCGTTGAAATTCATGTTCCTATGGAGCAAATTCTCATAAATATTGGCCCCATTTCATTAATTTATAAGACCTAACTACGATAGGTTATTTGAAGGAAAATAAAAGGCAAGTATATAAGTTTCCAACATTTTTCTATATCTCGAGCTGATAAAAATAACAATCAATGTTCAGTCAAGTCTTTTATCGAGATATATTTAGTTTGGATTTAGTATTGATGAATTCCAATCATATAAATTTGGAATCCAAAATTTCAATTATATTATTATATTTATATCTGAATTTTCGGGACATGATCCAAATCTGACCCGTTAAAACCCTAATAGAGAATATGCAGAATATTCTTCCATGTTTTAGTTCCCCACATGAGGAAAAGAAATTTAAAAAATAAAGTATAAATTAATTGAACGATACCTGGATGCCAGATGCAATAATCTATGTTTTATACATTTTAATATTTTCATCACAATTATTTAATCATTTTCAAATCAAGTATTTAATTATCTCGTGGCAGCTGGTGGATTTTTTTTTTCCCTTCTCTCAAAGTTGTGTTCTAAAATACTTAAATTAAAGCAAATAAAAGGATTTGTGTGTATAATATTTGACACATCAATGTACAAATATATCTAATCATATAATATACAAATATGAATATGACAATACAATTTTTTCTTAAATTTTTTACGAATTAAGTATTGGAAACAATACGATATCGTAAAATAATATCATTAAAAGTATCGATGTAATAGAGTTTATAACTATTATATTTTGCAAGCATTGCTAATCAAATCTAGCTCGCGTCCCGCTCGGTTTCGCAAGCTTGTTATGGTTCCTTTCCCCAACCCGCGAGCTTATTGGACGGGTATGCAATTTATAAATTCATCATGTGTAATCTAAAATTATGTTTCAGTCGTCTGAAAAAATAATGTTAGGTTATGTGAACTCGTTAGCTTAATATAAATTGTTTATTTTATATTTTTCTGAATGTGGAACAGGTTTTAAATTCCTACTATGTATATATGATTTATCAAAGAAACATTTACATAAATTTGTGGAGTAACATAATTAAATAAATAGTGTTTTTCACCCCTCTTTATGTTATATTCTCTTTTATTTATTTAATTAATTAATTAGTTATGTGGTATAGCAGTTAGCTAGTGGTAGGTTGTCAATCTTCTTCTTATCCAACATTTTCAGTGTAAATCTGGCAATTTATGATATGAACGGCACTGCGCCAGGTGGAGTTTGGCAAGAAACTATATCAAGTATTATTATTAAAATTATTTTTAATTAAAATATATGTATTTTGTACTAATATTTTATGCTTCTGCACTATACTGATTTAAATATGAACTGTGATTTTAAATACTTAACAAAATGTAGTACGAAATATGCGCATATAAAGTTATACACAAAAATGGAATTATATATTCTGGAAAGGTAAGGAAAAATAAAATAATATAATTTAGATTTCAAACTTTTTCTTCATATGGTTTAATAATAATATATAGTCTATTCTTAGGAAAAATGACTGAACTATTATTCAATTGGGGAGAAATTAATTAAGAAATAGTTAGATTATTATGTCTCTTAATTGAAAGAGATCCCGTTATGGATTTTATTCTCATTACGCAATCAAGATAATGCTAGATTATTCAACACATTACTCATACGTAACACCACCTAATTGGATTGTTTTTCTTCCTTCCTATAATTACGACATTGCATTTTTTTAACTAAGTTCTATTGGGAAATAATAAAATCTAAATCAAATATTATGGAGTTTATAGAAAAATGAGAAAGTGAAAAGATAATTCTCTAAAATTCTCTGTTTGACATAAACTCTAAAAACGTAGTGTTTTTTATTTTAGGGGCAATTACATTTGGATCCCCTGATGTTAATCAAGGTCTCTTATTTCGAAAATTACATATTAACTCCTAAAAATATTATTTTAATTAAAAATTAGTCCAGAAAAAATACTACAAGAGAAACTGATTTGTAATTAAAATAGTATTTTTATGAATTAATATGTAGTTTTTAAAATAGAAGAAACTAATTTGTAATTAGGGTAAACTTCAGGACCCAAATGTAGTTCGCCCTTTATTTTATGGTGGAAGTATCTTCCATTATAATTTTTACTGTCTCCATTAGTTTCTCTATTTTGTACTCACTTATCTCTACAAAACTCCTTCCTACACGTATCTCTTTATTTCTATCATGCTAGTGTTTCACCGTTTCTACTAGTACTTAGTCAATTGTTGGTTACACATGTATTATTACTAGGGGTATTCCGCAAAAATCCCTAAACATGGACTCAATTTTTTGTTTGCTCTCCATTTTTAAAATTATTATTGTTCACTCCTCAAATGAGATTCATAATTTCGTTTACTTTCCATTTTGTACACTACATACTACATGTTGCGAAAAATATACAATATAATACGATTTAAGTACGTGATTCCTGAGTTTTTATTTTGGGGAGTAAACAGGAATAATTTTGAAAATGGAAAACAAACAAAAAAATTTTCAACTAATGAGAAGTTTTCGAAAAAGCCCATTATTCTAAGTTTATATTTTTTAATTTTTTTCGTCTATGGTGTGAGAGTTCGAGCCTCTCATTCTTAAGAGAGTTTTTTTTTTTTTAATCTCTAATTTTAGGAGTTATGTCATTCTTTTGAGGGCCATTCCGGCACCCATAAATTTAATTCAAAATCTTTTATATCTATTTAGTATGATAGCAGTTATATGACTCGCTCACATACTACAAATACAACTACAATCCGTGTAATTTCAATTTTTGATAATATTTTTTGAGCTTACACACATATGTGTATATATATAATTATGAGTGTCTCATTTCGAAAGTGTGCATTTTTACGAATCTTTTATTTCACAAGTTATTTATTATCCCCCGAGTCCTTCTTGTAGGTCGTGAATCCCCATTTTTTCTTCGGGCCTTTCATTTTCTTTAATACGATGTTAATTATATGCCTCATCACTCGCTAAGAAAATATGTTCAACTCTCGTAATAGATCTGATATTTGATAATAATCTCTCTTAAATGTAACAATATTTTGTGGAGGAATATGAGAGGAGTAACCTTGGTTGAGGTAGCTAGACCAACCAATCACATAAGACAAACCAACACGGATGTGGTCCAACCAAAGAGCGTAGTTTTCAAAGACTAGTAATTCAAGCTTTTAAGGTAATCTTTGTGCTTTTGATTTTTAGTGCCAAAAGATAACATAAATAATGATAAAAGCATTTTCAAAAAATATAAAATAAAATATAAAATAAAATGAAAAGCTGTATCCTATTGAGGCACATTTAATTTTATTTTAAACTTTACATTTTTTTATTAATAATAATAATAATAATATTGTTATTATGACATAAAAAATTATTCCTTTTTAAAAATGGGACCGAATCATTATTCATACGTTAAAATTAAATTTAACTCTTCAGATTATATCAGTATAAAACAACTCAATCGAGTCAATAGCCGACAAAAATATACTCTAAAATTTTTAACTACTATTTGAAATTCAAGATTATATTGCTATTAAATTAAAATAGAAATACATTTTACTAATGATAATAAAAATAGTTTCCCAAATGTTGGATTTTTTTTGTCAAGAAATGTTGGATTATCGCGGAGCTCCACAATTTTCATTAAGGTAGACAAGAGGCTCCTTCATTGGCCGTAATACTCATTGATTTGAAGAAAATTATAAAAAAATTCAAAATTGGCCCCTCCCTTTGTGCTTACTCGCCTTTTCGGCATTTATAATTATGCCAAAAGCCTATGAGTTCAAACGAAATTATATATATATATATATATATATTGAATTTTTTATAATTTTCTTCAAAGTCTATCAATAAGTATTACGGCCAATGAAGGAGCCTCTTGTCTACCTTAATGAAAATTATGGAGCTCCGTGAAGAAAAAATAATAGTTTATTTTTTATTTTTTTAATACTCAAATATATTTTTATCATAGTTTGGTCCTCCATGTTTCATTTTAATAACATATTGATCCCTTATAGTAATTTGCTAATCAAAAGTATTGAAAAAAAAATCATGTATTCAGTGCCAAAAAAAGGTTTGGACACGATCTTTAAGGTTTTTATTATTATTTTATATTTTTTTAGAAATTTATTTTCTACTATTAAAGTTAGATGTAATTACTTATTAATCCATATAATTTAAAAATGCATTTGTATTCAGACCGGTCAATTGTTATAATGTGATATTTGTTTGGAGCTTTCAAAAGCCACCACGTGACCAAGGTATCTCAACCATTGACCCTGTTACCGATTTCAGACTTTAAGTGCGGAGTATCAACACCAACCACCTAAGCGATCATACTCTGTTCAAGCGTGACCTCCGTCGATCACCCCTTTCCTCAAGCCAATGTTCGAGTTCGACCCAAACGTCATAGATAGGAACAATAATTTAATGCCTGAAATATTTTCTGGCTTATTATTAAATGTTTGATATCTACTTGCAAATTCTCTAATAGAGTAGAGATGAAAAATCACGATTATTGTCACATACCACATCAGTTGCATTTGATACACCTTTGATTTTTGTTCATGATACATACACGAATTCACGTCATAAATATACTCACATTTATTGTCTCTAATTCGAGTGTAGTTTCCCTCACAGTTACTGTTTACGAAGTACCCTAATTGTCGTAAACTTTGGAGAGCCAAAACAGTGCATCATATATGTTCCCCTTAATTATTTGGAATTTGAGCACACATTTACTTATTCTTTTAATCAGATTTCAATTCCACATCTTTCTCAAGTATAAATTTTTAGTGTTGGCGGACAAGTCATATCCCATCAGCGCTACTGAATTTGCACAATATTAATTATGGTTCCTGACATTTTTTAAATGTGAACGAAAATCTAAAATACACCTATTAAAACATTAAGTTAAAACGAATTAAAAATTATGCATATTTATTTTTAATTGTTAGGAACTCATGACTTCTAAAATCAAATGGATTAATTTATAATTTTATTAGATCTCGTTAATAGTAACATAACTCGTGCTCTATATTTAGTATAAAGCTACCCTTTTGTTTTGTTAAAAAAAACTCCACACCTCTATTCTATTTATATATAGTACCAAAATTATCATATAAATATGTATATATAGGTACTTGAATTTATAAATAGTACCAAATTATCATATAAATATTTATATAGGTACTTAGGAAAATATTATACTTAAATCTACCCAAACAAAAGAGCTTCACAAAATTGTCAATCCCTAGTATGGCATAAGTTAATTCTTTGACAAACAACATATTAATTTTGCCTGAATAACAAGCAACATTACTGTCAATTACTGACAAATTCACATTATTTATTAATTAAATTATCATTAAAAATAATGAATATATAATATAAACGATTAATAGATTAATCATCGTATTAAAATAAGATGGCAAATATAATAAAGATGAAAAGATGAAGAATGATTGGAGAGAAGCATGTGGGTGTAATCATAGCCCCCCCACCCCCAAACCACCCCCTATATATCTATATATATAATGTATGATGTTAGTAGAGTACTCCATGAGCTTATACTTTCACGTGTGTCCTTTAAATCAATTTCTTCCACATATTTCCCTGTATTCCGGACTGTACATTTATATAATGTTTTTAATACTTTTTCTTAATTTATTTATTCTTTAATAAAAAAAAGATTGGATCTATCTAACTATACTAAACTCGTCAATAGAGGAATTGGAAATTTGAAACTTTGGAGTTGGGATGATGTCATGATGACACTTGAGTAAGTCGTATTCGAAAGTCGACGAGCTAGTTTATGATATTTTCATTTTTTTTTGATCATCTTTAAATATAATTATATATAATTTTTTGATTTTTAAAAGGGTTCTTGAAAGATTGAAAACGTAAATATAGAATTTTGAGTTCGAACTCGAGTTTGAGCCAATCATTTGTTTAGGATTTTATAATTAGTCAAATCTCCAAAGGCTTGCTAGGCCTTAAATCTTAATAATGCTATAATGGGCTACACAAATTGGATTTATAGGTTAAATATCCACCCAAATGGAGGTTGGACTCGACTTGGGCTTGGGGATCCAAAATGTAATTAGTACGGAATAAATTTTGCGTTTCTTGCACATTAAATTAAGAAGTCGTTTACTTCTCTAAAAAAGGTTAGATAGACTATTTAATAAGTCATAAAAAATTATTTACTATGGGATAAAGCAATGTCGTGTAGATAAGTTGGAAAAGAATGGAGTATATTGCAACTTCTAAAAACTATTACTATATAATCCGCTTATAAATAATCAAAGTAAACAAGTTCATTTTTTTTTATTAAGCGATTTTACTAAATTTATTATATTTATAACCCGAATCCAATAGATTAAGAACAATTAAAGTAAACAACTTCTAAGTATATTTACAAAGCTATCACATTCTTGGAGTTTCTTCGAACCTCTCAAACTCGAATAATCGATTGTGTATAGTACTGTCTGTGTGTATAATACTACATCATAGTTCTCACGTTTATTTGGTTTCACTTGTAATTGAAAAGAAATTTATTTTTTAATTTTGAAACACCGATAATCATATCATACAATGATGAGATGTCAAATATTAATTAAAGAAACCCCGAGTTGAGATTTAAAAATATATATATATATATAATAATAATTATTATTATATTTAGCCCCCTTTGAAGTTTTTCCATTTTGACTTCTTATAGAAATTATAAATTACATTAGATTAGCTTTTTCTGTTAAATTTAAACGACATCATAGATATCCGGACTTGCATTTTCTATTTTGCCATTGAGACTTAAGTTTTCTATTTTACCCTGCCTTAATAGGTAATTTTTTTATATAAAGTTTATACTAAATTTAAGGCAAAGATCAAATTGTAATATTTGAAACTCCAAAATGAATTAAATGTAATTGACCAAAAAAATATTACTAACTAGTGAAATAATAATTACTATTTTTTTAAAAAAGGTATAACTTCATAAATCTAACCCCAAAATGCAATAAAAAATTTATCAAAAAATGAATTTCAAGAATTTGACCAAATATACCAAACCCTAATTCAATCCATTGCCGTCCCTAGCACAAAGTCTACAAAACCACAAAAGTATATCTACCAAAATAGTTACAATCCTAACAAACCCTCCTAATAACATGACCTTAAGAGGGTTGCCAACCTATTCAAAATTGTTGTATTTTTTTATAATCCCCACAATTTTTTTCCCTAATTAAAAGATGGCTTAAAAAAGTAGACAAAACCCTTTGAAAAAACTTTGGTCCCCACACCATCAGGAGAATATGACATCGTACTAACTCCCTACCCTTAATGACAAAATCTGGCAAGATAAGTCCTTCAGAGAAAAGACCCATACTTTTGAAAGCCCCCATTTTTTGATTTATTTATTTTATTAATTATTATAATAATTTGGATAAGGGCATTTGAGCCTTAAAAAGTAAAGAAAGGGTATTTTGGGAAATCATAAAATGGGATTTTATTTGTTAATTAAGGGGGCCAGATTGTGGCCTTTTATCACTCAAATGTCCTTTGTCTAAAGACTCCAAAGTCCAAAGAAACCACAAAGTGGCCCTTCCTTTGTTGAGGGACCATTTGTTGGCATTAAACTAAAGATTATATGGCTAATGGTTCTTCAAGATATTTAAAGGTGGAAAAAATTGGTGGTTAAAGATTTAATTTTAGTGAAAGATAGGATGAGGCCCCATGTATAACCTCTAATATATATGCCATTTATGGTTGCTTATAGTGCCCCATTGACCAAAATTACCAAGCATCAATAATCTTTTTATCCTGTTGGAACATTATTTGTAATACCTACCAAAACTATTCAATTAAGGTCATCTAAAACCCCTTTAAAGTTATCTTTTCAGATTAGTGCATACATCCACTGTCACTACAACAATCAGTCATTTAAACAGTACAATATATCGATAGTTGAATAAAAAATATAAAACTCACTTTGAAATCAAAGATAAGAGTCAAATACCAAAATTTTCGATAACTCATCACTTCAAATAGTGAAACATAGCGATCGTTAATTAAAATTTTTACGACTAATCATTTTCAAAATCAAGAATTACTTCAAATCGTGAGACATAACGATAGCTTGCCGAAAAATCTAAAACTACTTCGTCTCAAAATCAAGAATTAAACTATAACAATTAATTGATATCACGATATTGTAACTCTTACCTTTGAAAATCACGGTTTGACTCGAAAGATTAGGTACAATAGTAAGAGGAGATAACTTTCTAGCTCCATCTTACTAAAATTTCATAAAATAAAATAAAACAATCATCCAACTAAAACGCGTAGAGTTTGCAAATTCAATCAAAGGAAAGTGACTCTCAAATAGTATGCCAAAATTTGATTTTGTCAAATACCTTAGTGCCCTTAATATACATGTCCATTCAAACCCTCAAGTTGGGAAAGTAACCTCATAATTAGAATAATTATTTCAATAGCCCAAAGGATTAAAGTTAAAGATAAGCACAAGCCTAATCTCAATCATCATCACTAATACACATTCTAA
The DNA here is from genome assembly GCA_037834125.1 of Lippia alba. NCBI lineage: Eukaryota > Viridiplantae > Streptophyta > Magnoliopsida > Lamiales > Verbenaceae > Lippia > Lippia alba. The sequence continues at coordinate 6,560,108 of JBBMKE010000003.1, forward strand.
TCCCCCCATTAGTCTCTCTTCATTATCTTCTCCTTTTAGGGCTCTCTCCCCCCAACCCCAAACAAAATTGTTAAAACAAATTAAATTTTGTTTAACAAAAAATTAGAAAAACCCATCTCTCTCCCTATCTCTCTCATTCTCTCCCGTTCTTGGAGGAGAGAACGCCGTTAAAGAGACGACGCCGTTTGAACACGTGATTGCAAAGACTTTATAAAAGTTCAAAGTCACGTGACCCATTCTAATGGCGCTGGAGCAGCTGAGTTTGGGTCCGGCCGCCGTTGACGGCGGAGGAGACGGCGGCGGCGCCACCGTCGCCGCCGACGAAGGGGCCAAAACCGCCAGGCTGCCGCGGTGGACTCGGCAGGAGATACTCGTCCTCATCCAGGGGAAGAGGGTGGCGGAGAACCGGGTTCGCAGGGGCCGCACCACCGGTTCGGCGTTCGGTTCGGGGCAAATCGAGCCGAAGTGGGCGTCGATTTCGTCGTACTGCAAGAGGCACGGCGTGAACCGGGGGCCGGTTCAGTGCCGGAAGCGGTGGAGCAATTTGGCCGGGGATTACAAGAAGATAAAGGAGTGGGAGTCGAGGATTAAGGAGGAGACGGAGTCGTTTTGGGTGATGAGGAATGATTTGAGGAGGGAGAGGAAGTTGCCGGGGTTTTTTGATAGGGAGGTTTATGATATTCTTGACGGCGGTGGTGGTGGTGGCGGTGGCGGTGGTGGTGGTGGAGGGGAGGAGGAGGGGGAGGTGGGTGGTGGGTTGTCTCTGGCTTTGGCGCCGGTGGAGGCGGAGCGGGGTGGGGAGGAGGAGACGTTGTTTGATAGTGGGCGAAGCGCCGCCGTGGATGATGGGCTTTTCTCGGATTTTGAGCGGCGGACGCCGGGGAAAGAGATACCCAATCCGACTCCGATTTCAGGTGAATTGTTTGTGCTGAATTTGGATTGAATTGTCGAAAATTGCAAATTTGGTATACCAGCTCGATGAATTTGGCGTTTTTGGTACATAAAATAGGACTGTATGTTCAAATTCAAGCAATTTAATGCACGATTTTTAGCTGGAAACCCGAGCTGATTTTACACCGGCCGTGTGGAAATTCCGGAGGGGAATATTGGGTTCTGGCGAAAACTGTGCATGCTTAATTTTGAAGATACAATCCTATTTTGTCCCCGAAAAATGAAATGTACCAAAAATGTTGAATTGGTCGTGTTGGTATACTGAATTTGCAACTTTCCCGTGCATGTTTGCATGCAGATTTACATAATCCTTCGAATTGAAACATGATATATAAGCAAAGTTTGGTTCTTGTTCTTCTGGATATGTATGAAATTGTTGGAAATGTGGATTTTGTCTGGATGAATATGCTTTCTGTGTACGATGAAATGATGAATTTATGTACTGATTCATGAATATTGTTGTTTTTTTGTTCTTGAATCTTGATAGATATTGAATATGGGGAGTGAAGGATGTGTTTGTGTGGTCACACTCACATCTGCACATGAAATGATGTAAACTACATGATAAAGGAGATTAACTTGGACCACTGAAACACTGCACTTTCGTTTCTGCGATTGTACGATGCCGAAGACTGTAAAGAACACATTTTTATTGTTTTGGTGGATTTTGAGAGGAACATTTACACGTAGAATACATTCGAATACAAAAAAATTACAGTTTATTCAAATGCTATGAAACCTGTAGTGGTGAATGGTAACTCTCCCTGAAAATTACGAGAAATCTGTAATTTTCTTTTTCTGGGTTATTCTTGATTTTCGCATTTGTCTTTCTGTAGTTGCGGAGAAGCAGCCTGAGTCGTTTGCTCAAGAATCTCCTGTTCGAGGTAATTTTTCTAGCTGAAATGATATCTCGTCTGTGTGTGCATATATATAATTTGGCTTTAAGAGAATACATGTTGAATATCCGATCCCAAGTTGTGATAGATATCTTTCTATTTCTTGAACTCATCTAATTTGCAAAGTAAGCACCGTTGATGTTCTTGTTATCCTTCACTCTGTGTGTGTGCGTGCATGCGTACGCGTGCCTCTGTGAAAGATAAGGCAATCTTGGTGTTGTTTCTGTGTTATTCATGGACAAAGATTTAGTCGTATAGCTCGTAGCAACCTTTGCCCAACTTTAGGGAAAGGATCTTGAATGATCTTTTTGGGCATGAAAATAGATTTTTGGTTGATCACTAGTGTCGTAATGTTAGATTTGTCATGTCGAGAACCGTATATAAATGTAATTGTGGGTAATTTTTGCGTGTAATTGTTGAGAACCCTAAACCCTACGAACCTGGTTCAACCGAGCCAGCGTAATGAGGGGAAGTGTTTTACACTTATCGTATGAGTAGTGTAAGTTTTGAAATAATTACACATACCCTGAGTTTGATCTGATTACACAAACTTCCCATCATGTTTGAGAATTTACGATAAAATTGTACGTACAGTGAGGTTTAGCGTAACACGTGTTATTATAGTCATAACTTTAAAATCAAATTCGAATCAATGAATATCAAGAACAAAACGAGATATTATTAAAAAGAACTACATATGGCCTCATCCATCTTCATGTAATGTGAATCATTTAACAGGGGAAGTTTTTGTAATTTCTCAAACCTCATGAAAAGTTTGTGTAATTATCTCAAACTTCAACGTATGACGGTATAATCATCCCTTATATCGCTCTGACCTCATTGTTACTACTTAATCTATCGTGGTCCCACATATTCATTCTCGTCGAAAAACGAGAAAAGCAATCATATCGAAACCAACTTCTGTTATTTGCAGAGACGAACAATGAGAAACAACCCGACTCAGAAGCCGATAACCCCACCACTCAAGAAGGAAGGAAGCGGAAGCGGAGGAAAACAACCGACGAGGAGGGAGAAACCACTACCACCACGGCAACGAATGCCGAGCACCATGACTTGATTGAAGCCTTGGAGAAGAATGGGAGATTGTTGAGCTCACAAATGGAAGCTCAAAACAGAAACCTTCAACTTGATAGAGAGCAACGCAACGAACATGTCAGTAGCTTCGTAACAGTCCTCAATAAGCTTGCTGATGCTCTGGGAAGAATTGCTGATAAATTGTAGCCAGGAAATGCTGTACATAATACCACTTTTTTTGTTTCTTTTTCTTTTTTAAATATATTTTTTGCATGCATTTAAAGAAATATGAAGGATTTTATAGATACTTGATTTTCATAGACTGGATTCAAGATTGGGTATAGTTATATTTTTGGGAAATTTTGGTTTGTAATAAAGTTTTTGTTAGTAATAAAGTTCTTGGTTGTTCCATTATGTATTTCATTTCTTGGTTCTCTTTTTCAATCTCAATGATATATTTTATTGATGTAGTATATATGCAAATAAAATAGGAGATGAAAAATCGTATATCCAAATGAAGAGAATTTGAGATCAGGGTTTTTGGGTTTGGATTCAAAAATCACCGGCCGACATGAAATTTTTGGGTGGATCGGGTTGGGTTTAAGGGCAACTTGAAAAACCCAAAAAACTTCAAAGTTCAAATAAGTAAAATCCTTTTAAAATGTTATTAAGAGATTGTGCTTAATACCTAATCAAAATTTTAGATAGAAAAATTGAATCGGATTTCTGATAGTGTACCATTTTTTTAAGTAAGAAAAAATAAAAATTTTACACTTAGTATAAAAGTACCGACAAATGATGTAACTTAGCGATTTGGTACAAATTTAATGAGATGTTCTAAATTTTAGTACCCAATAACATTTACGGGTTTGGTGCAAAATTTTGATTTCATCTTATATTTTGAATTTTAGTTCGTGATAACTCAGCTGACCAATTAGTAGATTTTACAGTTTACACCTAAGTAGTTCAATTTGACTCGACCCACGGGCCACGTGAAAAACTATATAACCAAAAAATTAAGTATAAACGTGTTAGATAGTCTTTCTTTTGCAAACACGTTTCTACGGAGCAATACAGAACGCATTACAGAAAGCCTGGAAAAACAGAACAATCCTCAGTCATCTCTCTCTCCGACCATTCGCCACCACCGACGGCCGCCGCTGAAGGTAAGAAACTAGCGTTTTATTCTAAGGTCTGAACTGTAAAGTTGCAATTAATTCCTGTATTTATCATCAAATTAATACCCATCGTCTCTGTGAATGATTCGAAGCTTATTTCCATCGTTGTTTGAGGTTAATTTATCGATGAATCTGTATTGAAACTTGAATGTTGGATGTTAATTTATCGATGAATCTGTATTGAAACTTGAATGTTGGATGTTGTTTGAGGATTCAAATTATTTGAGGAGAAACAGGGGACAAGGGAAGGGCTCGAATAGTTTTAGCTAATCGAAAGTGCGATTTAAAGAAACGGTTTTTGCTCTGAGAATCAGTAATCAGCTTAAGATTTCTCAATTCGCTGGCAAGATTGTGATGTGTATTGACTGAATTAATGATTCAGTAGTTTTAATTACCTCATCTTCAGGGCTTGATTCGTATTCGAGAAAACAAGATTAATGGAAGCTGGGAATGATCAGGCAATTAGAGTGCAATCCTTGGTTCAAGAAGGTAAAACAGCGGTGCCGCCTCAGTACGTGCAGCCACTGGAGACGAGACCACGGAATCGTGTTGAAAACAGAAATGGTGACAAAACGCTAGCTCCACCGGTGATTGACCTAAGCAAGGGAGGCTCCGTCCTCTCAGAGCTCGGACAAGCTTGCAGGGAATGGGGAGCGTTTCATGTGATCAACCATGGTGTTCCCGTCGGGTTGTTGGATGATATGAGGAGAGAGGGTCGTTTCTTTTTTGAGGAATGCAGTATGGATGATAAGTTGAGCTATGGTTGTGATCCGAAAACCCCTGCTTCTGAGGGATATGGGAGTCGTATGTTGGTTGCATCGAATGATGCGGTTTTGGATTGGAGAGATTATTATGATCATCACACTTTGCCTCTGTCTAGACGGAATCCGTCAAAGTGGCCCCATTTTTCCCCAAATTACAGGTGAATATTCTTTTTTTTGGGGAAGTAGTATCATCTTCTTGATTTGTTACATTCACATTTTTCATGCTCTACTCGACGAGCAGAAAAGTGGTGGCGGACTACAGCGATCGAATGAATACCCTTGCTCAAGAACTGCTCGGTGTGATCTGCGAAAGCTTAGGGCTCCAATCTTTGTGCATGCGAGATGCCATTGGTGAAATCTATCAGAACATCACCATCAGCTATTATCCTCCATGCCCTCAGCCCGAGCTTACTCTTGGGTTGCAATCACATTCAGACTTTGGAGCCGTGACGCTTCTCATACAAGACGATGTGGGAGGCCTCGAGGTGTACAAGGATGGAGAATGGATCTTTGTGAATCCGATATCTGAAGCTATTTTCGTGATTTTGGCAGATCAAACCGAGGTAATTGTCAAGTGATTAACTACCATTCACTTGCATCTTATTTTATTTGGCATGCACATTGAGTGAGCTCGACTACTAGGATTATAGGCAAGTATATACCACTCTGTACTAGATATAACATCTGTTTAGATGCCGGAAAATACGGAAACTTCCTTCAGTTTGCGTGTTCTTGTCAATGCATATATGCATAATTCTAAAGGTTTTCAAGAAATATTAAACAAAACATATCTGGACAAATCTGAAATCCTAGCACATATTTGCAGATCATCTTTTACTAACAAAAATGTCCTCCATATCTCCCAGATCATAACGAACGGACAATACAAGAGTGGCGTTCATAGGGCCATAACCAATGCCAAGAAAGCTCGGCTTTCTGTTGCTACATTCCACGATCCTGCGAAGACAAAGATAATCCAACCGGTTTTTCAGCCGCCTAAATATTGCCCGGTAACGTATGGAGACTATGTTTCTTCATGGTACATTAAAGGGCCGGAAGGTAAACGCAATATTGATGCTCTTTTGATTTGATCCAGGAATTATATTGTATATGTTCATTTGATTATTTCTTCTCAATCATGTTGAGATTATGATCATATTGTATTTATATAATGTTATTGCAGACTTGTGAATTGTGTTCTCCTTTCTGGCAGCAACTTTTTTCTTTTAATTTTGATAATTGTGTAGCTCTTTTGATGTGTGGTGGTGTTGGTTATATTGCTGTGAAGTTATGTTCAAAGAACACATATTAAAATTTTAATACTTTTAGTCAGTTTTAGTTATATGTTTTCGACATATGATGTATGGAAGCGGAGACTGGGATACGGAAATGAGATGGATACAGGATACCGATACAAATACAACCACATATGTATGTACATATATGTGTCTGTGTTCGATTTCCACAAACGATGCCAATGATGAGTAATCACTGGATATATTCTCTTCTTTTCTCTCATTTTGTATTGTGTTTCGTACTGACCTAAACTCATCTTTATATAGGCCCTGGTTTGTTTGTTTCTCCTCCTTCCGTCTTTATCCATGAGACTATTTAACGTTTCGTCACGTTATCACCAGTATTCATAACTACCTGAGTGTTCTCTTGCCTACAAAGTCTGAAGGAACAAGTTCCCAAATAAAGCCCGTCACACGGGAGATCAACTCAGCATATCATGTGTGTGACAAGATCTACTCATTATATCATCTCATATGAGGTCACGCGTTTGGGTTGGGCTCCATTGATATATATTTTAAGTCTATCACGTAAAAGAGCTTTGACCGGAGTTTCTAACACAATCAGATATAACAAAATGATATTTTTAAAAATATTTGTTCATTATATGTTTCGAGTGGTTGGCCTTATTTAAATATTTAATGTTTTCAAATATTTTTTTTTTTTTGTGTAAATTTTATTTTATATTAGATAAAGGGAAGGGAAAAAGCATGGTATTGTCTGAGCTTTGGTGTCTCCATGTTCTAAGGTGTCCCTATCTGTCTGACCTTTTCCTTTATCTTCTGTTTTTAAGACACTTTCTTTTATCAATTGATTTATTTATTACTCTTTTTTTTTTTGAGAAAATTGTATTTTTGGTCCCATAAGAAATAAGTCAATTTTTTTTTTTGCCTCGTAGTTTTTTAATAGTTCTACACTTTTAGTTTTTCGACAAATGTAGTCCCAAAGTGAAAATTTTTCAATATTAATCCCAAAAATTTAAAAATATATATGTATAATATTTTTCTTTATAAAAAATACATATTAAATATAAAAAAATTAAAAGAATACCAACCACATGATATTTTTTTCTTAATAAATAATAAATTATTATATTTTAAAATATTACTTTAAAATTATAAAATAAAAATATATAAATAATAACATAATTAATAAAATAATCTTCAATATAATAAAAGCAATTTGTAGCCATTTATTTTTGAAAAATA
>JBBMKE010000003.1:6569936-6592653 GCA_037834125.1 Lippia alba
GAAAAGGATTGAAAGCATAAGGAATATCTACCCTCTCCACCAATATATATTTTTTAATTATATTATATAGTTTTATAAATTTATATTATGTTATAAGTTTTATTTTCATTTTCTGGTTTGTACAGATAAGTGGTGGATTAATTAACAAGCATTTTCTTGCAGCCGATGTATGTACCACCCCAGTATATATATATATAGAGAGAGAGAGAGAGACCGATCATTTAATTTCTTAATTTGTTAGTTGATTTTAATTATTTTTGCAGTTTATATCTTTTAATTTTTTTTATTTTTTTGAATTTAATGTGAACGTATAAAAATTAATGCCTAAGATAAGATTTTAGCATAATCTATATATGAATATATAGTTTCCTTGAATTAATTGCTTTGCGTTTGAACAAAATATGATAGCTGGTTCTAAAAAATAGATTTGCAGTTTAAAGGACAAAAGGGGGAAAAAAAGGAGTTTAAGGTGTTAGGAATGTTAATCCTATGGTTTGATATGTGAGATGAATTTATTAGAGTTAATATTTTTTGGGCTTTTTAACTAAAATTAGGTATTTAAAAAAAAAAAAAACTAAAATTAGGTGTTAATAGGATGATTTAATATTTTGTTTGATAGTTTTATTAGAAATGGTGAGACTTAATTATATAAATTTAATTTTTTGTTTGATATGTTAGATTAATTAAAAATAAATGTATAATTACCATTCTATCTTTAAATTCAACAATATTAATATGGATAAATAGTGAAGTTGTGTGAGTTTTTTTATTGAAGAAATTATTGATCAACATAAATTTTTTTATGGCGAATAATGCTTCATTATTAATAGGAAGAATGTCCAACCTCATATTGACTGGTACTTGCTTTGAATACTTTTTTTAATTAGAATCATATTAATTTTATGAAACCATGGCGAGTATAATTTATTTATATTTAAATACATATTTAAAGATTTTATTTTTAATCATGACATTTAAGCATGCTACAAATATTCCTTTTGCAAATATATATATATTTGCCTTTCACGGATAAATTGGGGCCAGATTACATTTAAATAACCAAAAAACAAAAAGAAAAAAAATGAGCTAGGTAAGGACAATATATTACGGCGTGGATTTTTTTTGAGAAAATTGTATTTTTTGTCCCATAGGAAATAAGTCAAAATTTTTTTGGTCTCGTAGTTTTTGAATAGTCCTACACTTTTAGTTTTTCGACAAATGTAGTCCCAAAGTGAAAATTTTTCAATATCAGTCCCAACAAATTTAAAAATATATATTTATAATTTTTTTCTTAATTAAAAATACATATTAAATATAAAAAAATTAAAAGAATACCAACCGTATGATATTTTTTCTTAATAAATAATAAATTATTATATTTTAAAGTATTACTTTAAAATTATAAAAGAAAAAAATAAAAAAATTATAAATAATAACATAATTAATAAAATAATCTTCAATATAATAAAAGCAATTTGTAGCCATTTATTTTTGAAAAATATATGGCTACTAATTTATAAAAATATGTAGTAGCCATTTATAAAAAATATATGGCTACTAATTGCTTTTTAATTTCTTAATTAATATTATATTGTTTGAATAAAAATACATAAATTTTAGTTATTTTCAATTTTAACTAACCCAACTATTAATTATTTTAAATAAATGCAATGTTATTTATATAAATATTTAAATATTGTAAATATTAATTGTTTTTTATTTTTTATTTTACATATTTTTAACTAAATGCAATATTAAAGATTATTTTATTAATTATGTTATTATGTATAATGTTTTTATTTTTTTTAAAGTAATATTTTAAAATATAATAATTTATTATTGATTAAGGAAAAATATCATGTGGTTGGTATTCTTTTAAAAATTTTCTACTATTAGATATGTATTTTTTAATTAAAGAAAAATATTATAAATATATATTTTTAAATTTTTTGGGACTAATGTTGAAAAATTTTCACTTTGGAACTACATTTGTCGAAAAATTAAAAGTACGAGACTATTTAAAAACTACGGGACTAAAAAAAAATTGACCTTTTTTCCTATGGGATCAAAAATGCAATTTTCTCTTCTTTTTTTTTTTTTTTTTCTTATCTTGTTTTAATTTTTTTCCCCAATTTTTATTAATTGAAACGACTCTTCTATGTCCCAAAGCAATTGCAGGCTTCTTGTTCTGATTATTATACCAATGTTATAATTTGTGATAAATATATTGATATCATCGATTAAGAAGCAATTCATATAAAGAGGAATTTGCTAATAAAATATTATATCTTGAAAAGTACAAAAGTAAATAAGAATTATTCTTACTTACTTATTTTTTTTAATGAAATTTATCGTGTGATAAGTGTTTAATGTGATTTGAAACGATAAAATGATATTTGTAAAGCATACCGTGAAATTGCATTGTAGCAACAACCCAACAGTACATTGAAATGGACCAAGGATCCGGTAGCATTAAGTTTTTCTTATGCAATTTCTTGTACAAACTTCCGGTAAAACGAAATAATATTTCTATGAACTTTCGACACTATATGAGAAAATGAAATGATACTCTTAGAAATATCCGTACATTATAGTTATAGATTTATTATCAAGACATATATTTGTTGATTTCAAAATATTTTATTCAAAAAAAATGTAAGATTAGAACCCTAAACAATGTAAATAAATTCTCAAAAACTAGTGATTTGGGAATTATGATGTACGGACACATTTAAAAATATTATTTTATTGTGTTGTGTCGTATCGGACACTCATATTTGATACTCTATACATAAAAAAATAAAAATTATATTTATATCGTAATTGTGTGTATTATCGTGTCAGTATCCGTACATCATAGGTGAACATGGCATGTCAATGGATTAAATTCAGGTAAATGATGGCCCTTGCTTGTTAAGCTCAATCTCCATCATTTTTATCTAGTTTTTTAGAATCCTTGGCCCTTTTGGTTGAGTGGCAACTTGAGCATGATGACAAACCATAAGACCCACATCCACTTCAATATAGTTTAAAAATAATAATCTTATTTTTGATTCTTTATCTTCAAATCAACAATCTATTTAAAAAAATAAATAAATTGTGTGACAACGCAATTAGAAAATTGGTAATCAATAAAATTTCGTTTTGGTTAGTTCGGTATATTCCCAAATGCACACTTCGAAACAAGTTTTTCTTACTATCGTAATTTCGATTTTTAGGTTGAAAATAAATAAAAATTGCAAGCCTAGGAGTTGGGCATATTCCTTTATACTTTTCAATTGATTAATTTGTAGAGGTACGATTGTGCTATTATTTAAATTTGATCAACAATTTAGACCAGTTAAAGTCGAATATTCCCCAAACCTCGATTGGTTAATACTTAAATAATTATTATATTTTGGGGTCGATAAAGTTTGTGTGAACAACTAAATTTACTGCATATTTTTTACTTTTTTTTTTGACATAGTGAACTCATAGTGACACTTTTCACCATATTTGAAAAATGGAATCTTGCTTTCTTATATACATAAAAGTGGAATTTTATTATTTGTGAGATTTTAATTTTAACAATTTTGGTTGTAAATTTTATGATTTTACTAAAAATGTTCTATTAAAATTTCAATACAGTTTTGTTAAAATATTTGTATCATTTTTATTTTATAATTCATCATATATAATTGACTCATTCGACGATTGTTTCGAGTTAAAGATTAACGTATCGTTTAATTTATGATGTTAATATTTGTGTCTCAGTTATAAAATAATGATATATTTAAAAATTGCACAAATTTATTATTTTTTTTAGAAGAGGAATGAAGCTATATACCTATATAAAGATGATTGAAAAAAGAAGCAAAAACTACTTGCAAATTAGTCAAAAAGTAAAGAAGCCCTAGGCCATAGTTGCTTGGTAAAGTTTTCTATCTTCACCACAATTCAATTCAATTCACTTTTCCATTTTATTTTGGACATCTTGATTTGTCTTTTATATTTTTAATATAATGTGGAATGTCTGCTAGTATTCTGGGATTTAACCTAATTTTGAAAAAAAAAATCTAATATTTGAAAAATTACAAAAAACCATCAAGAGTAGAATGTTAAAATGTAAGTTTTTATGGTGGTTTTTACAGAATTTCTCAATTATAAGAGATTTTATTTAATTAAATTGAACAGCGTGAAATATTTATAATTTATCCGTATTTTTAATAATACTATATAATAAAATTATAATATCTACCTAGTTAAATGTTTGAAAAGCTAGATATGCTTCCTTGTCAAGTGTTTGCCCACTAATGTCATTAATTATTAATTAAATATGGTCCTTACCTTTTTAATTATATATTTTTTCTTTCCTAATAAACAAATTAGCACTTAGAGAATCTATCTTTTTTTCCTATACATAGGCATGTTCCTTATATGATGCAATTTCAAATTTTGGTCTGTAAATCAGTGTCATTCCAACTCAATAATGAGATCTATGACACTATCTATTTTTGAAAAAAAAAAAGAAGTTTCATTAAATCATTCCAACCAACTCATAAAAAATATATTAAAATAACTATTATATATTAATTAATTCCTTTTAAGGTATATAGGTGACAATTTAGTGTATTTATTAAATGCTAGAAGGCCGCATAATTGGAATAAGATTTATTCCAACCATATTAATTACAAGAACTAAGTTATTGTTCATACATTTCAATTACTTTTCCCAGTAGGCCAGTATTATCTACTTATTTATTTTATTTTAAAAAATTATGATTGTATTAGTCACTAAAAAGGAAGTTCATGTTGTTGATCGATAAATTAAAATTAACGATAAGTTACAGTTACATCTCACATGATTCGATATAGTTCCAAGAATTACACTTTCTTCCTTCTAATTTACTATTGAATTAACCTTTTTATATAGGATGGTAATTTATTAAATAAATTGATCAGTGTAAAATGTTGTTGAAGTTTCTACTTTAGGTATAAAACTTCATTTTTGCAAGCTGGGTTGTTAATATTTGTTCTCTTAATAAAAAAAATTCAAAATTTTATACTATTTATCTATATCTCAAGGTACAAAATATTATTGGCATTTTGCTATTGGATTTAAGGTTATTTTTTTTCTCAATTTTCATGAAAAAAATGATTAAAAGGAAAAAGTCAAAGAATAGTGATAATTAATGGAAGACAATGACTTCATCATTGAAGACAATGAGAATGTGAGTGTTGTTGCACTATGGAACTATCCAAATTTAATGTCTCATCCCATCCCAACCTTAACATTGCAAGAGATAGAACTACAACCAAACAATTGCAAAACTCCAAATTAATAAGTAAATTAATTAATATCAAACCTTTCACTTCCCAAATTAGAACAATTGTCTCTTTAATTAAACAAAGTTTGCTACTTTATTTTCTTGCAAAAATGTGAAATATGAGGTAAGAATTGACAAAAACACATCTAAACGTAAATATCAGTCTAAAAAAATCAACTTTCGAATAATTAGAAAATTAAAAGCACAACGAACCAAATTGCACCATTTCATTGTAAATTACGCTAATTAAAACACTTAAATATTATATATATATATATATATTCTATGTGTATATTTATAAAAGCTTAAAATAGGAGTAAATAAATATGAAAAAAATTGTACTATTTTGAAAAAAAAAGTGTCTTTTGTGTCAAAAGTATGTGCCCACCGTCCTCTGTTTTTCTTTTTTAACTGTTAACACACAACTCTGAGAGAAATCCAACAAAATTTCAGGTTCCCACTCTTATAGGTTTCTGCTAAACAAAATACATTTAATTTTTAATTAATTATAGAATCCCATAAAATTTCTTGAGTTAAAATAAATTAAATCAAACCCCATTATTATCGTTGATGAGAAAAATAAAGGTCATCTAAAATTGACACCTTTTCTTGATTCTTCAACAAAACATTCATCAATTCCCAAGACTCCTCCATTAACAGACACAAGCAAGCATTCTCTCTCTCTCTCTCTCTTTCTCTTTCACTTTGTCTCTCTACTCTCACTCTTCTTCACTTTTCCTTTATCCTAGGGTTTGGGTTCCGCTGCGCTCCTCTGTTCTAGGGTTTTGTACCAGCAGAATTTTTTTTTTGTTTGGTTTTTATACCCCATTTTAGTTTCCGATGAAAAAGTATTGAGCAGGAAAAAAACCCACATTTTTTTCCCAGGAAATAAGTAAAATAAGGAAACCCCATTTCGAGAAATTTGTTTTTCTGTTTGTTTGCTTTTTCTTTTTTTTTTTTTGGGTTTGGGGTTTGTTTTTGGAGCCGGGATTTGGAGGTGGAGTTGGATCAGTGAAATTCAGAGATCGGAGGGAAAAATGCAAGTGTTTTGGAAGATGGGTTTAAGCTTAAAGAGGCAAAGGTCGAGTTTTTATCAGTCATTGGAACTGTGATGTTAATTGAGAGTTGTCAGGGAAGGAGAAATATAGGAAGAGCAGAAGAATTGGGTTTGGAAACATGCATTTTGCTAAGCTTGATGACTCTCCTATGTTCCGTAAACAGGTTGATTTTGTGTTCTCTACTTAAAAAAGAGTTATTAGTTTGATTTTTCTTTCTGATGTCAGCTATATACTGTAATTAAGTCCATTTGAGTTGGTGTTTAGTACTTTAAGTTAATTTCTCTGGTTGATTATATGATTGGAACTAATAATTAAGGTTATGCGTTTGCCTCTTTTCGGATAAAATAGATTAGTATCCCAATGAGCTTGTGAATTGTGTGATTTGGATTGTTTAGGAATTGTTTTACTTTATAAACTTGTGTTTGAAATATTTGATCTTCTTAATAATATTTGATTGAGTTTCTATACTAGATTGTGTTATTAAGTTCAATCTACTAGATATATAAAGTATAACTTGTGCAATTATAAACTTTTTTGGTCCAGTTTTTCTTTATAAATTCCAATTCAGGGGAAATCAAGAATAACTCATAAGAATTGCTCATCAAAATTTTCTAAACTGGAATTAAGATGGGATGTTTGTGTAATTGTATGACATCACCCTAACATGAGAGAAAATTCGAAAAGTTCACCACAATTTTGATATACGTAACTCAGTTTTATAATCGACAAAAGGGGTTAACTGTAAGGTGGGACTATGTTAGAGGGCAGGTATGTGTAATCAGACAGGAATCACAGGATAGAGTGTAATTGTACTCAGTTGCAATGAGGCCATCTCTCTACTTCAAAGTTTGGGTTATTAAGTTCAACATACTCTTTGTGTTGCAGATACAAACCTTGGAGGAAGGTTCTGAATCGTTGGGAGAAAGATGTCTGAAGTTTTACAAAGGATGTCGAAAATACACGTAAGCATATAATTTCTTTCTTCAATTCTTATTTCAAGGAAATTAGCTTCTAATATTATATATGATCTTGTTCGTCGTGCAGTGAAGGACTTGGTGAGGGCTATGACGGTGACATAGCTTTTGCTAGTGCGCTGGAAACTTTTGGGGGAGGGCATAATGATCCTATTAGTGTTGCATTTGGAGGTACAAATGAAAATGTTCTAAGTTGTGTCTCTTGGACTTGTATTCCTAATATTGTTTATATTAAGGAATTACGATTCTCGTCTTTGGTTCCTAGTTCTTCCTTGTCTGATCCTTTTTATTAAAATATCCTACTATTACCTTTAATGTGGCATCAGAGTAACTTCTATAAGTAATTTATAAACATATCAAGATATTAATTAATAATCTGATAATTTTTAGGTCCTGTTATGACAAAATTCACTATTGCATTGAGGGAAATCGGCACATACAAGGAAGTTCTTCGATCCCAGGTAAATTGATCAATTTATTTTTTATTTGGTTCTGAATTTTCGTAGGAGGGCCAAATTCTTGTAGTAAGATTTTTTTTAAAAATCATTTTCATTTTTTGTTAATCTTTTTTCAGGTTGAGCACTTACTAAATGATCGATTACTGCAGTTCGTGAATTTAGATTTGCAAGATGTCAAGGTACGAAATTTTTCGCTCCTTTAATTTAAAAATTGTATTATGATGAAAATCATTGACAAAATTGCTGGAATGTTATTATTTCTGTCAGTAATCCATAATGTTCGAGCCAAAAAAAAAAAGTAATCCATAATGTTCCTCAGAGCTATAAATCTTCTGAGTTTGACCTATTGTTAATTGAGTTTTTATCTTTGTTTCGCTAATTCATATTATCATGCAGGAAGCACGGAAACGCTTTGATAAGGCTAGTCTTCTTTATGACCAGGTAAGAAATACATACCTATGTGTATAATTATACATATATATTTGTATATAACTATATTATATATTTGACTTTATTAATGTAAGACGCTTTTGTTTTAATTTGTAAAATGTTGCTATAGGCTCGTGAGAAGTTTTTGTCGTTGAGGAAAGGGACCAGAAGTGATGTAGCAACTGTACTTGAAGAGGTAGAAATCTGAAACTTTTCTTTTCTTTGAGAAACAGCTTAAATATGAAGCTTGAAGATGTAAAATTCAGATCAATTCCCTATGCTAAGTATTCTGATGTTATCCGTGATGTATCCAGGAGCTTCATCATGCTCGGTCAACTTTTGAGCAGGCCCGGTTTAATCTGGTGCGTTCATAACTTCCACATTTTTATTATATTTATCTATTCTACTTCATTTCTTTAGACCTTAGCTGAGCTTAAATTAGTACTGTTAATCATTTAGGTGACTGCTCTTTCCACTGTTGAAGCAAAGAAAAGGTTCGAGTTTTTGGAAGCAGTTAGTGAAACAATGGCTGCCCACCTTCGCTATTTCAAACAGGTAAGCCAAGTTGTACAACCTTACTTCAGTATGTTCTTTTTCCTTTTTTCTTATACTTAATTTTTATACTTCTTTTCCTTTTTCTCTTTTAATTCAGGGGTATGAGCTGTTGCATCAGATGGAACCGTATATTAACCAGGTTTGAGGATAATATATGCTAATATTATACACTAGTCAAATTCTTTAAATAGTAGTTTTCTTGAGTGTTTTGATTTGCTACTTCTGCATAAATAAGCTTGAAGCTAGAAGTAACTTGGGTGCTTTTTTCAGCTTCGGAGTTCTTTTTTCGTATAAAAATGCTTACTTTCTTCTCCAAACACTCCCAACTTTTTTACAAGTTCAATGTTTCCAAAGCAAAAGTTTCCGCAAACATTCCATATTGATTGGCATTTTGTGGATGTGACATAAATTCCGTAATGAGTGAGGAGTATTGAATATATGGTTCT
The DNA here is from genome assembly GCA_037834125.1 of Lippia alba. NCBI lineage: Eukaryota > Viridiplantae > Streptophyta > Magnoliopsida > Lamiales > Verbenaceae > Lippia > Lippia alba. Next base: position 6,579,163 of record JBBMKE010000003.1, read on the forward strand.
CTCTCTCTCTCTCCCTCTCCCTCTCATGTATATCTTTTAGGTGTCAACTTATGCAAAGCAATCAAAAGAGAGATCTAACTATGAGCAGGCGGCTCTTAACGAGAGAATGCAAGAGTATAAAAGACAGATAGATAGAGAGAGTCGGTGGTCTTCAAATGGTTCCAATGGATCTCCAAATGGAGATGGAATACAAGCCATCGGGAGGAGTTCACATAAGATGATAGAGGCTGTAATGCAATCGGCTGCTAAAGGAAAGGTCGAGGATTATTAACACTTAAAAATGATCCTTCAGTGTCAATTATTATCTCCCATGCCCACCACAGTTTTCTTTTCTTTTATAATTTTACAGTGACCTCCCCTGTAAGTTTGTGTGATTGCAGAACTTCCCCTCTTTGTTCAAGATTTACAAATTCCTCATCTTGAACATGGAAATTAAATCAAATTTGGAAGGGGGTTAACTGTTAGGTAGGAATATATTTGCAGGGAAGTTATGTGCCTTTCTGAAACAAGAGGGGATAAGTTTGTAATTTGCCTTGTTACAGGGAGGACATTGTAGTTGCATTTTATTTTTCATACATAGCTGAAGCCTAGAAAATCATTCAGGTTCAAACAATTAGACAAGGCTATCTTTCGAAACGTTCATCCAATCTGAGGGGTGACTGGAAAAGAAGATTCTTTGTTCTTGATAGCAGAGGAATGCTGTATTATTATCGCAAACGCAGCAGCAAACCTTCTGTGAGTGGATGTCTTAGACAATATCTTGCAATACAATATTTATATGTATGCCAAACATGATACTATATCTCTTAAACCCCACGAAATATTATTTCAGGGCTCAAGCACTCAACTATCGAGTCAAAGGAATAGTTCTGAATTGGGTTCTGGATTACTAAGTCGTTGGTTATCTTCACATTATCATGGTGGGGTCCATGATGAGAAATCTGTAGCCCACCACACTGTGAACCTGTTAACTTCAACAATAAAAGTAGATGCCGACCAATCAGATTTGAGGTTTTGCTTCAGAATCATATCCCCTACAAAGAACTACACGTTGCAGGTATGCTTTTGTGCCAATTAAAAGTGCTTATGAGGATTTTAAGCTATTCCAAAAGTAAGTTTAATCAAAGTGTACTTTGTTTTATAGATAAATAAAAGTTTTTCCTTGTAACAGGCTGAGAGTGCCTTAGATCAAATGGATTGGATTGAGAAAATTACAGGGGTAATCGCGTCTCTATTGAGTTCTCAAACTCCTGAAAGGGTAATAAATATTTCCGCTTGAGTTTATGCTTTAATTATATTATAATTTACCAGAATCCTAACAACTGTTTTCTTTTCTTTTTTATAATTATTATTGAATTTCAGTGTTTACTACCTGCTAGCCCGATGGGAAGTGGGCATCATCGATCCACTAGTGAAAGTAGCTCGTTTGAAAGTGCCGATTTCGACCATGGAGCAGTTGAAGATTACTCATCTGAGAGATTTGCTTCTTTGCATATTGACCGTCCGACGAGAGGATCACAGCTACAAAGAAGTGGTTTAAAAACGGAGAAGCCGATTGATATATTAAGGAAAGTGTGTGGTAATGACAAATGTGCTGATTGTGGTGCACCTGAACCAGATTGGGCTTCCTTGAATCTTGGTGTTCTCGTTTGCATCGAATGTTCTGGGGTCCACCGTAATCTTGGTGTGCACATATCCAAGGTATAGAGAATTATATTCCGTGTAGTTTTTGAAATGACATATATGTTTGTTGGAGTTCTATGCTTGATTATTACTAGTGAAACTGGTGTGTCGATTTGAGTAAGACAAGAATGAAATATAATCTTATCACATGTTTAAATTAATTTTAATTGTATAAATCACATATTTGTTAATTTTATTCATTTGTTTTTCACATATACTTTGATTTATTGTAATTATTTTATTGCTCTTCCATGCAGGTGAGATCATTGACTCTTGATGTCAAGGTATGGGAGCCATCCGTTATAAATCTTTTTCAGTCTCTTGGAAATACCTTTGCAAATTCTGTATGGGAAGAATTGCTGCAGTCGAAGGGCATTTTCCAAGTTGATGTGGGTCCCACTGGGTACGTGAAAAAGCTCTCTCCATAGTTGGATTTTAGATTTTTATACTTCGTTACTGTATTTATATTGTATGCAATTCTTTTTTCCTTTCGTTTTTGGCTTTATGTCATGTTTCTTTTTATTTTTCTATTCACGTGAAGCTTGTACCGGACTAATAAGCAACAAATGGTTTACTTCAGCAAACCGAGCCCGAGCGATTCGATCTCTACAAAGGAGAAATTTATTCATGCTAAGGTAATTTTTCTTTCCTTGCTCCCTTTTCGTCCTTGCATTTCATGTTTTTCATTTTCAGTTAAACTTAATTGCATTTGCACTACTTGGAGATTGCCATATTACACTTGATCGCCTCAAGTTTGAGAAGACTGTGAACAACTCTTTGAAATCTTTAGAAATTACACAAACTGCCTCTGTGGAAATGAAAACATTATGGGTGGAATGTAATGTTTTTGAAATCCAGGGTGGTTTGTGTTATTTTGAGCGTTATGAAGGAGTTGTTTGTAGTTTCTTTAAAGTTGTGGGACCTACTAAAATGTCTCAATTTTAAGAATGTAAATGAGTAATTCATTTCTCGTAACATGTGGACGGGAAGCGACCCTAAACTGATAATTGTATTGCTATTTTCAATCTCATACTTAACTTTATTGGACTACTCATCCAATCATATTTTCGTTCTCATAAAAATATAAATTTATTTTATCTGACAGTACGCAGAGAAACTTTTCGTTCGAAAACCCAAGGAAATTTACTCTCTGGCACAGCAAATATGGGATGCCGTACGGGCCAATGACAAGAAAGCTGTATACGGGTTAATTGTTAACTCTGATATAGATATAAATGCTATATACGAACAAGGAAGTATAAACCCATCTCTTACACTTGCAAAAGTTATGCTTTTGCAAGAGCAAACTCCATACTCTTCTGCCGTGGAGAGCACGAGTGAAGGCAATAATATTAATGATAACAATATTGAGGAATTCGATGGATTCTCCTTGCTTCATCTTGCTTGTGAAACTTCGGATATCGGAATGATTGAGCTTCTTTTGCAATATGGTGCGAATATAAATGCTACTGATTCGAGATCACAGACTCCTCTTCATAGGTGTATTGTTAAGGGAAGAACCGCAATAGCCAAGCTCCTCATAGCAAGGTACAGTGCCCTTCCGTGCATTTATATACAATTACACAAGCATCCCCCCTTTGTTTTAGACTTCATATGGTTCTTGCATGTTTAAGTTACCCCCAGATTTGGTTTTCACTTTTAGTATCATAAGGGAGCTATTTGTAATTTTAAAAATAAGAGGGGAGGTTTATTTAAAAAAAATTGAGTACTTGTAATTTTGGAACTTAGGAAAGTCAAATTTACTACACTTAACATAATATATCCTTGAATTTGTATTTCTCACACTATATTGCTAATCTGATTAATTAATTAACAGCATGTTTTGGCTTATGCTTTAGGGGTGCTGATCCACGGGCTATCGACGACCAAGGCAAAACCCTATTTCAGCTTGCTATGGAATCAAACTTCGATGATAATGAGGTTCTTGCATTACTTTCAGAATTACATGGATGATACATGTTTTAAATAAAGACAGAACCACCAAGATTCATCTCCAAGGATTGAAGCAAAGACAAAAGCTCGTGATCCGATATCGAGTAATTCTACTGTAACTATTATGTACCATAGCTTTTGCCCTCCGACGACTGAATGCTGCAACCCCAAACTCGGGGTTGAAAAGAAAGTTGCATAACGCCCGGTTTGTGAAGAAATTTCCTATTTCGAGCCGATTTTAAATGTTATTCTTGGTGGTAAGGTGAAATCTTTAGGTGTAATATATTATGGTGATGTGATGATCTTGAGTTATTATTTGTCACCTCATGGTGATATAAATTAGGGTTCTTGTTCTTCTGTGGTGGTGTATATTTTGTTAGGTTTTTGCTTAGTTTAGGAATGTGAGGGATTTGTTGAGGGAATGGATACTTTTGTTATTAGTTTGGTATTTTGAACAAGAAAAATGAGTTCTTTTGCGTTTTCTTCAATGTTGTTATAATTGTTGCTTTTGGTTGTGTTACGATGTATCGACACAGTGACACAGATGACATATGTATATAGCAATATAATTTTTTTAAAAAATTTTTAATATGAAGAATGTCGATTACAGTGTCAATATGGATGTTCAACACAACGCAATAAAAATAATATTTTTAGAACTGAAAAGTATCATAATTGTTGTGGGTTTTGGATTAGGTTTTGCATGGGCTTTTGATGATGCCCTTTGTATTTTTCTTTTGGTCCCTATAGAATATGTGTTTTTCAACAAGTCCAAGAATATTATGGAAAATAATAATATTTTGTTATCTTTAATATTTGAAATAATGTTATTGTCTAACTTCATAAGATGTAAAATTCTTTTAATAGTAACCAAGTTACTAAAATTTGAAGTGTCATTGATTTTCCGATTATCCCTAAAATCATGATCCATTTATTCAATCTTTTAAGTAAATCAATCCTAAAAGACTTGAAATCCTATAATCTCAATAAGATTCGAAACCGTAAGTAATAATCCTATGAGACGTGAAATTGTGCAATTTCAATCCTTGTGACACTCGAAGTCATAACTTCAAAATCATAAAATTGCGAAATAGTTCCCCATTCCTCTTACAAATCAAATTATATAATATAAAAATAAGACGATAATATATTAAATAGAAAGAAAGACATAACCAAACAAGTCCTAGAATCCCAGGTCAAAAGCCAAACATTATCATTAAAATTCGTACAAAAATCTCCCAAAAGAGATACACACACATGCTAAAAAGAAAAAGAAAAGACTTAATTATTTTATTATTACTTATTATTTATTAATAATATTTTATTTTGCAAAGCCAAAAATATTCCAAGCAAAGAGATAAATCCCATATAAAGCCATTTTCAACATAAATTCTCGTGCAGGAAGATCTACGGTCCAGATTGGATGTGCAGTAAATGAACGGCTGAGATAGAGTTGTCCTTGCTTCAAGCACAAGGTTCGATGTCTTGCTTTCGGCCTCAGACAGGGACACCAGCTATGCTATCTTTGCCTACGTCTGATCTCTCTCTAAAAATAATATTATAAATTTTTTATTTTTATAATCAATTTTGATTTATCGGTAAATTTCTTTCCACAAATAATAAATGGTTTCCTCGTTATAATATATAAATACTTTTAAAAATATTTTTTTTATGTATTGTATTATTTTAGAGGTTCGTATTCATTATTCTTCACCTAGAATATTTTAAAAGAAAATTTATAATATTGTATTCATAACGTATTGTGTTCGTATCTATATATTATAAATTTCAAAATATTCAAATATAATTTTTTTTAAAATTATTATAACGTCGAATCGTTAAATTATTATAAATTTAAAAAATATGAGATGATTACTATATATTATAATAATCGTGATGATATTAAAATTTTTGATAAAAAATAAAGCGAAAAATATAAATTCTATGTAATTGAACATTTTGGGGAGAATTTGAAATTAATTAATAATTTTAAACATGAAATAATGGTTTGTAAAAGAGGTGTATTTGGTGTGTTTATAACATTGTTTTTATTGATACACTATTATTCATCATGTATCGTAGATTAACATTAATTTATTATTGATTAACATAAGTACTATTAAAGTACATCCAATTTATACTGTATATTATGTAAAACATAGTGCAAGAGTAAAGTAAAATATAATCTTTAATTTATAAATACTTCTAAACATACCATTTCGTCATGCCGTGTCGTGTTGTATTAAATATTTTTATATAAAATTTTTCAAAAATAATTTATATAGCATCGTATTTATATGCTTGTACCATAAAATATAACTTTTGGGTCCAATATATTAAAATTTTACGTGGAAAGAATAGGAAAAAGAAACCAACATAATTTAAAATTGTGATAAATAAAAGTATTTTTGGACTTGTACTTGATCTAAATAGTTTAGATTTTGAAGCGTTTGGAAATATTAATACTATTTTTATTTATTTTAAATAGAAACAAGCTAAAGATTATAAATAATTTAAAGACTTTTTTTTTTCCACTTCTACTTTTAATTTCTAGATAGTTGGCGAATAAGTTCTATATATATGTATATATTGCATTTATTAAAAGTGCTTTTAACTCATGTTTTCCGGCACTAAAATACTAATTTTTAACTTTTTCTCTTGGACAATCATTATTTTTTAATTTTTTTTTAAACTTTTAATTATTATTGCAAACAAATATAAACTAGGAAATATCAACCATTTAATTTTGTTTTTAGTTTATATTGTCTCATCTAATTGAGTTTGAAGCCAGAAATAAAACTGTTTTAACAGATGTTTTTAAATAATAAGTAATCTTCGAATTCCAAAATTTAATACAAGTATATAGAATAAAGGGAATATTGAGATAATTGAGAGGGCACAGAATCTTGTTCTTCCTTTTCTTTTGGGTGTAAATGTAATTATCATTACTACTACTATTACAATCATTATTTATTTCAATTTCAAGTGATGGGAACCAAAAAAAAGGTGAGGGAGATTGAAGCAGCGGGGGCCTCATTTTCTGTTCTTTTCTCTCCATCACTTTAGCTAAACAACAGTTGCTCAATGAAGTTTTTGGATTTTTTGTACATTTTCATGGGTTTCCAACACTTTCTTGTCTGAAACAACAACAGAGCAGAATGGCTGAGGTGAAAGGTTTCGGATGCTCAAAGAAAAGAAGCTGGAATATTGTGATGTAATGATTCCCCATCTCTTCATTTAGAAGATTTTCCTGCAAAATGCCATGATTTTCTTCTGATTCTCGCACAGTTGCTGCTTTGGTTCGGTTTCTGAGTTTGAAAAGATTGAGTCTTTATACACGGGCCTTCAAGATTCCTCCACAAATTCTTCGGAAAAAGAAGTTCTTTCTTTCTCTCTTTCTTCCAAGAATGTGTCTTTCTCTGCCGCTTCGTGGCGAAATGTGGTCTGTTGTTCAAAGATGCTCTTTCTCTTTTAGTCTTTGAATGATTTTATAGTTGTTCTTTACCTATTGTCTTCTTCTTTCTTGAGCTATATTTTGGTGGGATTATGAAATTGTGAGGTTTTCAGCCATGGTAAGAGCTCGTAGTTTTATGGGTTTCTTTCTTTTTTAAAAGGGTTTATTTCTCTTGTGGGGTGGGGGTGGGGTGTAGAAGAAGAAATCAAGGTTTGAGCTTTCTATGGGGAAGAGAGGACATGTGGTTATTATATTTGTCTTGCTTATTTTTTGTCTGAATATCTTATCTGCTCAATGTTTAGACAGATATGAGCCTTCTAATTTCAAGAATAGGTTAAGGAGGATTCTCTTGAGCATAGTATTAGGTATCACAACAGGCTTAATTTGTGCACTTCTGTTTGCTTTATTAGTGAGGCACTTTGTTAGGTACATAAACAAAGCCCCTGTTATCAAAGGCCCTGTTGTGTTTTCTCCCAAAATATCTTCAAGAACCCTCAAATCGGCTCTGTCGAACGAACCCCATTTGCTACGATCGAGCCCGAGTGGGAAGTATTACAGGGTTGTTCTTGATAATGGCTTGAACATAGCCGTTAAGAGAATCGAGCCTGTTTATCCCGGTACCCCTCAGGAGAAAGGAGTGAAGAAGAAGATAAATCAGGAATTTGAAAGTCTTGCGAAGTTGAGGCATAGGAATTTGATGAGTTTACGGGGTTATGTCTGTGAGTCGGATGGTGGATATACTTTGGTTTACGATTATGTCCCGACCGGGAGCCTTGAAGATGTGATGAAACGAGTGAGGGATAATGATTTGGTGCTTAAGTGGGAGTTTAGACTTAGGATTGCTGTTGGGATTATTAAAGGGCTCTACTATCTCCACTTCACTTGTGATCCGAGGCGGCTTCATTATAACTTGAAGCCTTCGAACGTTATGTTGGATGGCGAGTATGAGCCGAGGTTGGGGGATTGCGGATTGGCTGCGATTCTTCCTAACTTTTACCGGGCTTCGGATTCGGGGTACACTGCTCCAGAATGCTCTCAGAATTGTAGGTATGAAGTGAATGATTTAGCTGTTTATTGGTATCAATCTTTAGTGAATTTTTTATCTTATTGAGATGAGTGATGAGGTTTAATTCTATTTTCTTATTATGCTTAACTAGTTTCTTCTTTAAATAATTAACTTAAAAAAGATATGTTTTCTTCTTTTCTTGCTTCTCTCTACATTATTTATGATGTGAAAACTTTCAAAAGATATGCAGATTAGTAAAAGTACTTTAAGCTTTATGAAAAAGCTGAAGCATCTATTAAATGAAAGTAGATTTCATGTTGGTTGGTCATGTAAAGCTAACATTCACTTTGGCAAAACTTTCATCTTGTATGTTAAGTGTATAATTAACTTTTTTTTTTTTTAATTTTTTTCTCTAGGTATTCTGAAAAAAGTGACATCTTTAGCTTCGGGATGATCTTGGGCATTCTACTAACGGGTCGTGACCCGTTAGATCCATTTTTCAGTGAACCGACCCGAGGGGGAAGTTTAGGGCAATGGCTTCGGCACCTGCAACAAGGGGGTGAGGCTCGTGAAGCTCTAGATAAGAGTATCCTAGGAGAGGAAATGGAAGAAGAAGAGATGCTCATGGCTGTAAGAATAGCCGCTGTTTGTCTATCCGAATTGCCATCCGATCGGCCCTCGAGTGACGAGCTCGTTTCTATGCTCACTCAACTAAATAGTTTCTAGATTCCGTTTGAAAAAAATAGACAGCCTTGGTTCCTTAGAATCCTAGGATTCTTGATGTTATGCAAGAACATGAGAGCTGTCGGTTGTTTCACCGGCTTCCGGTAGGGCTTTTGCCGGGGGAGCAACCGATGAGCTATGGATAGGGGGCCCCGCGAGCGGACAATACGCGACGGGTACGTCTTCGTATTGGTATTCGTAATCGTATCTTTTCTTTTCCCAAATTTCTTGATGTAGTGGTTAAGTGCCATGAAGTACAGTCAGAAGGGGTGTGCTTGTATGTGGATAATGGGAAATTATTGTCCCTTTTGTGGGTTGGAAATGTCTATTTGGAAACTTGCAGGTCCTTTTTTGCAATTTTATTGAGATTTTGTCCTTGTATGTACTCCTTCAAACATTTGAACAGAGATTTGAAATTTTGTGGAGGGCTTTGCTTCCTTGTCTCATTTTAGTACTCTTTTTGTGTGTATGCTTTGAATTCATGTGATTAATAATGCTATTTTGACATTTCTTGAGTTGGAAGTATTTTACACTTAATTCATTTATATTTTTGAGTTTGTACCAATATATATATATATATATATATGAGTGGTTTTCATTTGCCCTTTTGAACAAATTTAAATTTAAATACAAGTATTCTTCTCATTTATAGTCATTTTTTATGGGAAAAAAATCCAATTACCTTCACATTTATCTATAGATAATGTGTTAATTGAATTATGAATTTGTCGCAAAAAAAAAAAAAAAAACTGTTAAGAATTGAACTATGAAAGGCCATAACTATTCCCTCTGTTTTGATAGTTTGGGAGTTGGACAATAAAAGCCTTGAGGTATGAGTGGTTGGTAGTGGTGATGGATGTTGTGAACTTGTGATGCTGAACATATTTTTCTTAAACTCATTTTCAGATTTGTGCTCGCAGATCGATTACGGATTTGAATCTCATTTGAGATGGCTGTATAACAAAACAACAATTATTTTTCTTTATTCGAAAAACATCATTCTCGGTTTAAAACTTTCCCGAAAACCCAACTATCTACGAGATCAAGAATTATTACTGTAAGTTCAGTTAGAATATATAATATCTAATAACAAGTTCTGCAAAAGACTTTAAGAAATGAAGGTTCAATAGTGATTCTTGTGAAACAATACATTAATCACAAAACAATACTGTGAGTACACAAACTTACAAGTACAGCTCTTTCTCCCTTTCAATCAAAATGGAAACACAGATATACATACACACAGACACACTCTTAAACGACTTCGATACATATGTATACTGTCGTAACTACAATACGCTGAACACGTAGTTTAACGGTATCCAACACCGAAACACCTAAAAATTTGATTCATTCTAGAGAAAAGGAGTAATTTTTGGAGGTTTAATGTACAAATCCTTCCCCAAGACTCTCTAGGACCAGATACTGAAGGGCTATTGAGTATTTAGCAGATCTCAAACTCTTATCATTTGCAGTTTCTGAATGGTTCTTCAGAATAAATGATCCTGAACCATCATCACCTTCTGCAAAAGAAGACGGGATCGTTTTGTTATGCGAATTCTTGTTCATTTTTTACACTTTGTCACCTAACTATTTCTTTGTGACATTTCACCACCAAATTATGCGTTCTTAGAGGTCATCATATGACATATATAACCTTTCCAAACAGAATGTCCAAGCAAGATTGCATTAGTAACATTTTACCTACAATTTATGTTTCTTTAAACTTTAATACCATACATTACCGTTTTCAACAGAGTATTTTCACCAGTTGAATGTTCGGGAAAAAATGTTAAGAAACATTTTTATCAGAGTAAAAGAACTTCCATTTATTTATGAAAATAGCCCAAAGGATAGAAGTTGTGTTTTTTTTAGATGCTTCTAGCTTCAGCTTATTTCCACGTACAATAAGTACAAGTTGGATTCCCAAACACTTCAAAACAACTTAAGAAGAGCGAAAAGTGACATCTTGATTCTTTTCTTTTTAAGTTTGCAAACACCATCTGAATGCAAAACCATCCCTGGATTGAAATGAATATACCTTTAATAGTGTAAATGCAAGAAACCCATCTCTTGTAAATATAGAGCAGCTTCGGCGAATCGCCTTTGTGAGTGTCCGACAATAGAAGTTCGCAAGGACCCCTTTTACTGTCATGGAAATAAATTACATTCAAATCACCAAATTATGGTATCACCATAGAAAGAAAAAGGAAAACAATTGTTTGAGCCACAAAACAACAATTCACTCACTTAGCGTGATCGATGGCATTTTTACATAGTGATAAGACTCGAATCATTGCCAACTCTCTTCCTCGAGGATTCTTGTATCTCTCGTGACACTTCCTTCAATAAAATTGAACAAAGAAGTTCATTGCATGTTTGAAAACTCATAATTTGGAGAAAAGTAGCCAGACAAAGGTCACAATTCTTGGTCTCTCGCGGAATCAAATTTAGCAGAGGAATGTTCTACCTTTCATCAAAAAAACTGGTGAAATCGTCTATGATAACTGATACAGGCAATGTATCATACATGTGGAGCGCAGCGAAGTAATTCTTGATCCCTTCATCATCCTCCACATACCTTCAAACAAATTTTTACAGCAAAATCTTACCACCAATCCACTAAACAATATAATGCCATAATTATGCCAAAAACAATCAAATCCTTACTGGAAAATACATGAAACGAAGAAGGGGTGCGGGGTTTCACTCACTTCATTTGAATCCTCTGAAACACCTCGGAAGATGGATCAACGCCCTGCAATCATCATCCACGAAATGGGATTCACGAGAAAATCAGCAAACACAAATAAAATCAACACACCACTCACACACACACACACACAGAGTCACAAATACGAAAAAAGAAGAGAGGAAAAGGGGATACCTGAGAGAGGAAAGGAGGGTTGGTTTCTAACTTGCGCCGGTTGCAGAGGATAACCACGGCGCCATTACTCGCCATTGCGGAGTTGAAAGCGAACTGGAAAAGCAATGAGGTCTTACCACTGCATTAAATTAGGGCAAAAGGAAAAGGAGAATACTTCAAATCAGTCAATTAGCCGTTCAATCGGGAGATCCAGAGAGAGCGAGAGAAGAGTACAAACATGGGTTGAGATTATTACGAGGAAGAAGGGCCAGAGAGAAGAATGATCGGGCCGGGCCTAGAGGAAAGATGGAAATTCGTTGTGTTGGTGAAGAAAAATCTGTCCGCCATTGGAGTGCTGTAGCAGCAAAGCAGCTTCCAATGGAATGTGAGAAAACGAGGGTAATATTTATGTTTTTAAATTGAGAAAATTGCATTTTTGGTTCGTAATTTAAAGGCCAATATTTTTTTCGTCCCATTTGAAAATTTTTGGTCCCGAATATTTATTTTTCGACAAATATAATCCCAAACCCCAAAAATTGACGGAAAAGTTAACTGCCACCCCCAAATTTGTGAAATAATAAGTTATTTTAATTTTTTATAAGTTATTAAGTTATTTTAATTAATTAAACTGTGCTTCCGGCAGCTGCCGGATGCCGGAAACCGCCGTCGGACTGCCATTGAAGGTCGCCGGAAAATTCTCCAAAAATTAATCCCAATATACTCGTCGTGCTTGTTCTATACATCCGATCTCTTTCTGAAGATTCCAAACTATTTGTCCCCAATTTCAAATCTAAAATCACGAAATTGAAAATTTGAAATAGCAATTACTTTCAAACCGTTTAACGGTAAATTGCATTAACTTACCCGTGTTGAGAACTTTGAAATGCATATTTAGGTCGTCGAAAAATTTCTCCGAAAACTGATCACCGCCGTAAACAGTCGCTGCCTCCGTCGCTCCGTCATCGCCGTCGTTCGGGTCGATTTCAGGTGACGGGAGTGTCACTAATAGACTCGCCTCGTCGAATTTAGTCGAAACCCAAAGATTCCGTTGTCAGAGAATGGCCGGCCCGTCGTTGCTCGCATTCACACCGCCTGTGCTGCTGCTTCAGTCCGCCGTACGCGATGGTGAAGGCGGCGAGATCCCGTCGGTGGCAAAGGCGCCAGCAGTTGGGTGGCTGGAGCCTGGAGATGATGAAGGTTGAAGATGATATATATATATATATATATATATGTATTGAGCTTGACCTTGACTCCGAGGTGGTTGTTAACTGGGTGATGAAAGATAATGTTGATGATCACCCGATGAAAAACATCATTTTGAATTGTCGTCGTTTGCCTCATATGCCTTGGGAAAAACAGTTTGGTCATGTTATCGGGAGTGCAATGATACTGCTGATAAGTTGGCCCGAATGGGGCATGAAATTAAGTCGGATTGTGTTATTTGGGACTTGCCTCCGATTGAATTCGCGTAGTTTTGTTGTTTTGTTTGCCCCGGTTTGGGCCTCCGTTGGACCAAAAAAATAAAAAAAAAATAAATGCATAAATCGAGAAATGTATATAAATATAATTATATATATATAAATATAATTATATATATATATATATTTATATTTATATACATTTCTCAACATTTATATTTATATACATTTATATACATAATACATATGTATTATATATATATATATATTATTAAACTTATTTAATAAATTTTAATAGCATTATATGTCTGAAATAGTGTACAAGGGTATAATAGAAAATTTACTCTTTTTCGTTGATTATTTGGAATGAAAGGGCGGTGACTTTATT
>JBBMKE010000003.1:6592753-6612217 GCA_037834125.1 Lippia alba
AAGCTTATACCTAAGACTACAGAGTTAATCCATAAAGTGAGATGGAACCTCAAGTCAAAGGATCACTTAATCACATCGCAAACCCAAACAAGAGCATATAAAGAAGTGTTGCCTTAATTCGTTATTTTATTCAATGATTGTATGTGATTACATAAGGAAAAGTCCAAAGTGGATATTACAATCGGCTTTCTAGGGCACTATTCCTAATAGGACGAGCCATGCCTTTGTCCGCCGCCTTCTCCTTCCCTCTCTCCTGCCCTGAAACCTTATTTTGGGCCACCCCTTCTTGGTCCATGGCTTTCCTTTTGCCCGTACGCTTGGCCCTGGGCACGTCCCCAACAATCACATCCACCGCGGGCTCATTTTCCGACCCGAGATTCCCAGCAATAGTCGTTGTAACCCTCTTCTCTTGCGGTTCCTGCGATCCGCCTCTCGTGCCTTGAGCCACCTTGTTTTGCTCCGCGGTCTGGAAAATGATGGGCCCCCACTGCTGCCCCGCCTCTTTGCCCAGCTCAGCTACGCGAGCGAGATTATGGGCCTCCGATAGCCCATCATGGATCGCTATCTCGGCCGCCGTAGGCGCTTTACCCTGACCCTTCTTAGCGTATTCCTTCTTGAGGTCTTTCTCCCTCTAAAGAGCCTTACGATTGGCTGCCTTATCTCTTGCGATCGCCATGAGGGTACCTACAAGTGAAAACTTTGGGTCAGACCCAAAAGTAGGAAACAGACAACAATGGAAAGAAAAAGAAGTGCGAAAACGTGCTTGGGTTGGAAAGGTCCACGATGGCATCACCAATCTTAATCTTCCCATGCCTCACTATCCCCGGAGCCAGCCCCAAGATCTATAGTAGGTGGGAGCTCATGAACATGTCCCTGTCCAAGGGAGCTACCCTTCTCAATGCGTTTATCAGCTTATTGGGCCACGTCACTCGACCCTTCTCCAACCTTGTTTCTGCCACATCATTCCACGATGTGTGCTCCAGTCCCTCCCAACTGCCAGGGAATCTAATGTACACCCCATTGGTCTTTCAGTCCTTTCTGTGGGAGGTCTTAGGCGAATCAAAAAGCTTACACCCCGATCGAGACTGAAACTTCACAAACCCCTTACGGTTAGGAGAAGCAGCAGCATTGACCGAGGAGGTGTATAGTTCCGCGAAGTGCTCTACGCTCTCTGCTTGGCCCAAGAAGTGCATTAGCACCCTGAAGGTAGTCACCATAGCATGCCCATTCGGAAGCAACTGAATCGGGCTGATCTGCAATTGGTTGAACAATTCCACTTGGAACGGCGTCAAGGGCAATCGGAAGCCGTACTCGATGGTTTGTATAGACATAGCGATACACCCCGTCGGAGGGGACCCCATGTTGTCGGTCAGAGAGGGGATTATAACGTTGCACTTACTCTTGGATTTCCCCCAGCCAGTCAGGCGGTTCCAGGCGGTATCCTTCTCCGACTCCTCCATATCCGACCGGAATTCATGGTAATATTTCATCGTCTTCTAGGCCCCATTCTTCTTCTGGCCCCCTCTCTTCTTCGTCGGAGCCGCATTAGCCTCCGATCTAGACCTACTCCCAACAAACATCTCTTCAATCTCCTCTACAAATGTGTCAACCGCGGGGTCTTCGGACGACTGTGTGTGCCCACTCCCTGAAGCTTCCTCTCTACCTTCCACCGGAACGTCAAATCTTGACGCCTTCGCCGCCCTCTACGTAAACTCCCTCTGGTCGCGGAGTTCATACATATATGACTCGGAACGAAGGGTGCTCTTGGTGCGGGCCATGTGTGTGTGAAGACAGAAATGGAGAAGAGAGGAGAAGAAAGAAAATAGGGTTCGAAGTATGAATTGGGCGTACCTTTGGAAACTTCTGGGATAAAATGCGAGGGTGCTCTGTAAATCTCTCTCTCTATACCCCTGTGGTCTTGTCAAGTAGGTGGGAAAAGGGAAGAGTCCTGACTAAATCCCCCTTTTATAGATAGCGGTCAGGTAGCGAAGAGATCTCCTCTTCAATCATGGCCCTCCACGATCGCACGCCAGGACCGTTACTCTCTAGGGATCCGTACCCACTATATCCCAGAAACGGCTGCAGTTAATGCACCACAAAGAAACGCATCACACGGGGCGATGGCAAATACTTAGTGTTTCCCGCCCACCTCATTAATGCAAAAGCACACGTGACATCCCACTTGTGCCTCAGTTTTCGATCCCATCCGGTCGGTTCAACCCCGCCCGATCAGGCCTGGCTCGAAAGCCACGGGTCGAGGTCAGCAATGGAACAGCCCGACTCACTCTGGCTCCCTCATCTGCGACACATCACTTCAAAATCCATTGGAACATAAATGTACCAATGGACTTGGGGGGGGATGATAAGGCAGAAATTGGGGCTCCTACATGGCCCGCCCGACGCGCGCCACGTGGCAGCTGACGCGGACCAAGGGACGCCCCTAATTCCGACCAAGAGTTCGTCTCGCCATCGACCCATCCCTTAGAGGAATCTGTCATTCCTATGCATCACGAGATCAGGGGTCATGACCCACGCTCCACCCTCAGCCGAGGTGGACGGTCGAATTCGACCCCCATCACTCCATACATGAGCATTAAATGCAGATTCCCTCCACCACCACGCGCATTAAATGCGGCCTCCCAAGGACTCTGTTACGGCGCTGCTGCAGAGAAGGTACAATGTTTTCCCAGCAAAGTATTGTTCCGGTCACCATCTCAGCTCACCTTTAGCAGACCAAGATCCACGCTTATATAAGTCATCTCTCCTCAGAGATGAAGGTAAGCTTCTTTTGCGCTCACTGAACTATTTACTCTCTCGCATTCCCGACCCAGAACTAGTCCCTGACTTGAGCATTGGAGTGCCAAAAAGGGTCCAACCCCCACATTTCCCTTTTTGGCCTTTGAGTTCACGTTTTTTCATCCCTTTTCAGCTCAGGAGAGTCTCAGAGTCCTTCCACGTTATAAATTCTTGGGTGATTCGGAGTCCTTATTCGCCGTCCACGCACATAGCCGGATTTTGACACGATCAATTACAATACAGAAATATTTATTTAATGGGTTTATCTTTTTTTTCACCCTGACTTTTAGAGTGGTTTATATTTTAGTATCTAACTTTTGAATTTCGTTGCACTAAAGTGCCCAATTTCAAATCAAACCAACAAATGCAAAACACGTGTTATTTTTCTTAATGGTTCGATCTGAAATTGGGCATTTAAATGCAACAAAACTTAAAAGTTGGATATTAAAGTACAAAACACCCAAAGGTTGGGATGAAAAAAAATATTAACCCTTATTTAGTTAATAATGTCTTCCTTCGTAATTTTTTCATTAATTTATTAAATAAAAAGTATTTTTAATTTTAAAATGTACTCTATATTAATTAAAATATTTCTCTAATTATTATGAGTCTGACTAAGTCAAATCGTTGAAATAAGAAAATGAGTGCTTCATGTATGATCCGTGAAAATTTTAAGATAAGTAAAAAATCAATAATCGGTTAAATTCAACGATTAGCGATCCTATAATTAGGGTAAGCTTTAGTCGTAATGACTAATGAAGTCAAGTTCGACTTCCACTTACGATATGGGCTCATAGTACAATGGTCCAGGTGCAATTTCCAATAACATAGGCAACCATCTGTAATTAGACCAATTATCTGGGGTCAAAATATAATAAATCTAAAAATATGCTTTTGATGATACAACCCTGCTAGTTTACCTCACCGAAACTTTATGACTGCTATCATCAACATTCGATCATAAATTCTGCAACAATTTCGTTTCGGTTGCAGCAGAAGCCAGCAAAAATGTCGATTTCACTTCACGCATGCAATCCAACGATCTCGAGTTGCATAGGCAGCAATGATTTCGCCCAAAACCCCCATTTTCAGCACTCGCAGCTCGGTTTCCGCCACCAATTTGACGAATTCACTCTCCCTCGCCGGTTCTCCGCCGCCGTTGATCGGAGTAAGTCGCCATTTGTGACGATCTGCAGCAGGAGAGGAGCGGAAGCTGCAGCAGCATTCGAGGAAGCGAGCTTTTCCGGCGCCGCCGATGAACTGACGTGCGTCATGAAGTTCGGCGGCTCGTCGGTGGCGTCGGCGGAGAGGATGAGGGAGGTGGCGTATCTCATCCTCAGCTTCCCCGAGGAGAATCCGATAATTGTGCTCTCTGCTATGGGGAAGACTACGAATAATCTCCTTCGAGTATGCGGGCGCGGGAGTATTAGTTTATTTGATTTGTTGTTGTTGATTATGCGGAAGTAGGTTATTTGGTTTTGAATGGTGTGATGGTTTTGTTTTAGGCTGGGGAGAAAGCTGTGAGCTGCGGATTCAAAAATGTCGCGGAGATTGATGAGTTGAACTTCATAAAAGAACTGCATCTTAGGTGATTGTTGGTTTACTAGTGTTTCTTGAGTTGCTAATTTTTACTATGATAATTGTTTGCTTATGGGAAGTGCTATGCAACATGAAGGTGCATTGCATATGCTGTTAATTACATTTGTATATGATTGCTTTTGCTTGTGCATTTCAGGACAGTGAAGGAGCTTGGAATAGATAGTTCCGTGATTTCAGGTAAGGACTAGTTTCTGGTTTTGATAAATTGATGTATATTGGCAGGATGATAGAGGATATTGTGCATTGTCATTTCAGCTTCTTATTTTTGCTGGGAAGCATATCTTAAGGTTGATTATTTCTTGACGATGGCATGATTTTGGTTTAATTTCTTCTTGTAGATGATTCTTAAGTTGGTGTAGGCTGTTTTTGCCTTCTTTTTTTTTTTTTTTTGGTGAAATGTTTTTGCCTTCTAAAGCAACTAAATGAGTTCTTGACTACTATTTTATCTTACGAAATCTCATCATATACTGAACTGTTTTTCCTGTCGAAGTAACTGGCAAATCTTGATGGAGCATATTGGAAATGTCTGAGAACCAAAATTTAATGCGTGAATTGTACACTTGCCTTTTTTTCATCTGATAAGTAAAAGAAAAGGAAAAGGCCACTCAGATACACTACTCTGCCCATAATTTGATATGTTGCTAACTTATGATTCAAATATATAAGTGAAAAGTTGTGCTATTTTTCTCCCCACCCGTTTTTGGCGTAATGGTTTCTGTACCTTATTCAGGACAGCTGGAAGAACTGGAACTGCTTTTGAATGGAATAGCTAGATTGAAGGAACTGACTCTCCGGACTCAAGACAAACTTGTGTCATTTGGAGAGTGCATGTCCACGAGAATTTTTGCTGCTTATCTAAACAGTATTGGAACTAAAGCGCGACAAGTATGTCCATTTCTCTTTTGCATGAGTCAGAATTATATAATTGGGATATTTACATGACATACGTTGAGATTTGTACTAACTCCACAATCATCCCTTGAGGTTTGAGAAATTACAAAAACTTCCCTAGCTACACCTCGATGATTGGCCTAAAAATACTATTATATTCATGAATATGAAGTCAAAATTGACCAGTAAGCGCCAAAGCCATAATAGATATTTATAAAAAAAAAAAAATAGAATGATGCCTTCAATATTTATCAATCCAACTATAACGTGAATTATTTGACATGGGATTTTTTTTTAATTTCTCAAGCGTCAGGGAAGTTTGTATAACTAAGTCAAACCTCAGTGCATAACACAGTCATTATCCCTACATAGTTTTTAATGAGTCCTGCAATCTGTCTCAGATAGCATCAGTCTAACTTATAGTGGTTCACATTCACTGCAGTATGATGCATTTGACATTGGATTTGTCACAACGGATGATTTCACAAATGCAGAAATTTTGGAAGCTACTTATCCTGCTGTTGCCAGTAGATTGTACAGTGATTGGACAAAAGATCGTGCAATCCCAGTAGTTACTGGCTTCCTTGGAAAGGTCTATTTTCCTGCTGTGGAGTTTTTTTTAGAACTAATTTGATGTTTCCGACAGTTCTGGTATATAACAATTTTTAAAAAAAAAATTGTTTCTCCGCAGGGTTGTAAGTCTGGTGAAATTACCACTCTAGGAAGAGGTGGTAGTGATTTGACGGCAACAACTATTGGCAAAGCTTTGGGTTTACGAGAGATTCAGGTGAGCTTAAATTTAGATCATGAAGGACAACCTTAGGTTAACTGTTTGGTGAAATAAAAATATGTTTTCTCTAAAACTTTAAACTTTTGCAGGTCTGGAAGGATGTTGATGGTGTTCTCACGTGTGATCCCACTATTCATCGTTGTGCAAAACCTGTGCCTCATTTGACATTTGAAGAGGCAACAGAGCTGGCATATTTTGGAGCACAGGTTATTATTTGAAACCATTGGTTTTTATCGAACAATTTTATAATATTAGAAATGAAAATTTTGTGTACTTAGACCAGCTCTTGGTTTCTTCACCTTCTATCTCTTTGGATACAAGATTTCTTCTATTCAGTTTATCTTGCTTTTCTTTCTGGCAAACATGACATGCTGCGTGATAGTTAGGTAGAGAAAAGAATTAGACATGGGTTTAAGATTATTTTTACTGCAATCAAGTTTGAAGTTCGTAAAGAAAGTCAATCAGGGGAAAGAAAAGTTCTACATTTCCAAAATGGGTTAAAGACATTTATGTTGAATGCTTCAGTCAATTGTCTGCAGGTTTTGCATCCACAATCCATGAGACCAGCAATGGATGGATTAATTCCAGTAAGGGTGAAAAATTCCTATAATCCTAAAGCTCCTGGTACTCTTATCACAGGAAATAGAGACATGTCCAAGGTTAGCATATTTTAATATATGACTCGATTTTAGATGAAATAGTTCAAAAGGCTTTGACATTTTAATGTTCAAATATATTACAGGCTCTGCTTACTAGCATAGTCCTAAAGCAGAACATCACCATGCTCGATATAGTTAGTACTCGAATGCTGGGTCAGTTTGGGTTCCTTGCCAAGGTGAAAACTAATCTTTCTTTATTGACTATGCGATCCGTTTCTTTCACCTTCAAACCTATTAATACTACAAAAATATGTATCACTTTTTGGTAGGTTTTCTCTATATTTGAAGATCTGGGTATATCCGTTGATGTTGTTGCGACTAGTGAAGTCAGTATTTCTTTAACACTCGATCCATCAAAAATTTGGAGCAGGGAACTAATTAAGCAGGTAATCCAATATTTCTTTGGTTTCCCAAAATGAAAATATTATTTATCTTGAAATAGTTTACAATGTATACATTTATTTGTTGTAGGAACTTGACCATGTAGTTGAAGAGCTTGGGAAAATTGCTTTTGTAAAACTTCTACCACACAGATCAATCATATCCCTCATTGGAAATGTCCAATATTCTTCATTGATATTGGAAAAGGTATTTTATCATTCATCCCAAGATTATTGAATTCCATATTTCTAGTCCCGCTTTCTCTAATTTTTTGTCGTCCTTGTCGGTTTCCGTATAAATCCGCAGGCCTTTAGTGTTTTTAGGAGAAATCAAGTAAATGTCCAGATGATCTCTCAAGGAGCTTCCAAGGTTCTTTCTCCCCCCCTCTCTCTCTCTCTCTCACACACACACACACTGACACACATGTATGATAAAATTCTAAAACCGGAAAAAGGGTTCATAATCATTTACGAGCTTCCAAGGTTCTCTCCCACGGACCCTCCCTCGCCTCTCTCTTACAACACATTTATCATAAAGCACCAAAATAGGAAAAAGGGTTCGGAATCATTTTCATGGTTTCGTCGTATAACTACGGTATGCATGTACGTTTGCAGGTTAACATGTCGTTAATCGTAAATGACAGTGAAGCAGAACAGTGTGTTAAGGCCCTTCACTATACCTTCTTTGAGAGTGACGAAGCCTCTGAAATTAACTTAGATGGTGCCTTCAACAATGCCAAGGCTGATCAAATTCGACTAAAACTGTAGCCTTTTTCTTTTTTTCCCCCCTTATGATGTCATGAACATTAGTTTGTTGAGTGATTTGTGGCATGCCATTGTTTTAAGTTATCGACTTTATTTGTTGAGATATAGTCGGGTTAGTCCAAGTGGTTAAAGAGTTCTTTATCCGGATAAATGCCCCGGGTTTGAATTCATTTGGGCACTTGGGGAGGGTTTAAAAAAATTGTCAGAAGTAGAGTTAACCTTTGTAGAATTTATTTATTTGGAAAGTTTCTACATTATACATAGGGATTAGATTTTTAATTTATTTTTGAGATAATTACGGATAAACCCTATGGGTTAGCCCAATTTATAAATAATAATAATAATAATAGTTTGAGAAATTACAAAATACGCAGAGAATAGTGTCTTCGCAATTTCTCGAGGTGATTTTTACAAGTCATTGTTAAAATTTTAGAGTTTTTCAGTAATTTTTCGACTATTAGAGGTTTTGTTTTTGTAGTAATTGGATTAAATGTGGGGTATTTGTAATTATCTTCATATTTTGTTTTGGTTGTGATTTATAATTATTCCTAACATTAGGTGCTGTTTTTTATGTGTGTTTTTTTAGCAATAAACTATATTCGAATGAGTTCCATAAGATAAATTTAGAAAACTTTTATGTCACCGTGATTGGATAATGTTGTGTCCGCACATCATAACTAACATCTTTACTTCATTCTTCCTTTTTTTTTTTTTTTTCACAAAGAGCATCTATTGATTTTGTATTTTTTCTTTATTTCATTTTTGAAATGCGTTGTGTTAAAATGAGTTTTGCTCAATTGGATTCATTCAATAAAATTCAATCCAAATAGGGTTCCAAAATAGAATTTCTTTTGATAATTCAAACGAACCAACTAGTTATGAAATTACATTGACAGTTTCGACTTTTGTCATAACTCATTGAAGAACTAAATTTGCCTCAATTATTTGACTCTAGCCTTTGATTTTTCTCAAATTAGTTTCTGATTGTATAGAGCGAAAATGTGATACTATATGGAAAAAATGAAGTAATTAAATAAATAATACATATAACTCAATTACTCTATGAATTTTTATAACTTATCTAATAATAAGTGTAGATATTTATCACCA
Source organism: Lippia alba (assembly GCA_037834125.1). Classification (NCBI taxonomy): domain Eukaryota; kingdom Viridiplantae; phylum Streptophyta; class Magnoliopsida; order Lamiales; family Verbenaceae; genus Lippia; species Lippia alba. The sequence continues at coordinate 6,601,744 of JBBMKE010000003.1, forward strand.
AGCCATCTATTTCTCGCACTCCATAAATTATATTTGAATCAACAATAATAAATAAGCTGGAAAATAATTATTAATTAATAACTTTATCATTATATAATAAAGTAAAATTTAAAGAGAAAATTGCATTTTTGGTCCTGTAGTTTAAAGGCTAAAATTTTTTCCATCCCATTTAAAATTTTTTGGTCCCGGACGTTTATTTTTCGACAAATTTAGTCCCAAACCCCAAAAAATACACTTTTGATCCCAAACAGAGTTAAAACTGTTAGTATCTCTTTTGACCAATTTTTTTGATTTTTAAATATAATATTTAAAATTAAAATACAAATTCCAAATTCTTTTGTATTAATATTTTAAGTAAAAATATCATATTAAAATAAATCAAAAAGATATTAAAAATGCAAATTGTATAACCTAGTTAACAAATTATTTTTATATTCGAGCCTATAACCCAAAAATTTTGTGTTATTTGAAATGATCACAAAAAAAAAAACCTGACAAAAAACAAAACTACTTTAAAAAAACACTCTATTTTTTAAAATAAAGTCACCGCCCTTTCATTCCAAATAATCAACGAAAAAGAGTAAATTTTATATTATACCCTTGTACACTATTTCAGACATATAATGTTATTAAAATTTATTAAATAAATTTAATAATATATATAATACATATGTATTATGTATATAAATGTATATAAATATAAATGCATAAATCGAGAAATGTATATAAATATAATTATATATATATAATTATATTTATATACATTTCTCGATTTATGCATTTATATTTATATACATTTATATACATAATACATATGTATTATATATATTATTAAATTTATTTAATAAATTTTAATAACATTATATGTCTGAAATAGTGTACAAGGGTATAATATAAAATTTACTCTTTTTCGTTGATTATTTGGAATGAAAGGGCGGTGACTTTATTTTAAAAAATAGAGTGTTTTTTTAAAGTAGTTTTGTTTTTTGTCAGGTTTTTTTTTTTGTGATCATTTCAAATAACACAAAATTTTTGGGTTATAGGCTCGAATATAAAAATAATTTGTTAACTAGGTTATACAATTTGCATTTTTAATATCTTTTTGATTTATTTTAATATGATATTTTTACTTAAAATATTAATACAAAAGAATTTGGAATTTGTATTTTAATTTTAAATATTATATTTAAAAATCAAAAAAATTGGTCAAAAGAGATACTAACAGTTTTAACTCTGTTTGGGATCAAAAGTGTATTTTTTGGGGTTTGGGACTAAATTTGTCGAAAAATAAACGTCCGGGACCAAAAAATTTTAAATGGGATGGAAAAAATTTTAGCCTTTAAACTACAGGACCAAAAATGCAATTTTCTCTTTAAATTTTACTTTATTATATAATGATAAAGTTATTAATTAATAATTATTTTCCAGCTTATTTATTATTGTTGATTCAAATATAATTTATGGAGTGCGAGAAATAGATGGCTTGGTGATAAATATCTACACTTATTATTAGATAAGTTATAAAAATTCATAGAGTAATTGAGTTATATGTATTATTTATTTAATTACTTCATTTTTTCCATATAGTATCACATTTTCGCTCTATACAATCAGAAACTAATTTGAGAAAAATCAAAGGCTAGAGTCAAATAATTGAGGCAAATTTAGTTCTTCAATGAGTTATGACAAAAGTCGAAACTGTCAATGTAATTTCATAACTAGTTGGTTCGTTTGAATTATCAAAAGAAATTCTATTTTGGAACCCTATTTGGATTGAATTTTATTGAATGAATCCAATTGAGCAAAACTCATTTTAACACAACGCATTTCAAAAATGAAATAAAGAAAAAATACAAAATCAATAGATGCTCTTTGTGAAAAAAAAAAAAAAAAGGAAGAATGAAGTAAAGATGTTAGTTATGATGTGCGGACACAACATTATCCAATCACGGTGACATAAAAGTTTTCTAAATTTATCTTATGGAACTCATTCGAATATAGTTTATTGCTAAAAAAACACACATAAAAAACAGCACCTAATGTTAGGAATAATTATAAATCACAACCAAAACAAAATATGAAGATAATTACAAATACCCCACATTTAATCCAATTACTACAAAAACAAAACCTCTAATAGTCGAAAAATTACTGAAAAACTCTAAAATTTTAACAATGACTTGTAAAAATCACCTCGAGAAATTGCGAAGACACTATTCTCTGCGTATTTTGTAATTTCTCAAACTATTATTATTATTATTATTTATAAATTGGGCTAACCCATAGGGTTTATCCGTAATTATCTCAAAAATAAATTAAAAATCTAATCCCTATGTATAATGTAGAAACTTTCCAAATAAATAAATTCTACAAAGGTTAACTCTACTTCTGACAATTTTTTTAAACCCTCCCCAAGTGCCCAAATGAATTCAAACCCGGGGCATTTATCCGGATAAAGAACTCTTTAACCACTTGGACTAACCCGACTATATCTCAACAAATAAAGTCGATAACTTAAAACAATGGCATGCCACAAATCACTCAACAAACTAATGTTCATGACATCATAAGGGGGGAAAAAAAGAAAAAGGCTACAGTTTTAGTCGAATTTGATCAGCCTTGGCATTGTTGAAGGCACCATCTAAGTTAATTTCAGAGGCTTCGTCACTCTCAAAGAAGGTATAGTGAAGGGCCTTAACACACTGTTCTGCTTCACTGTCATTTACGATTAACGACATGTTAACCTGCAAACGTACATGCATACCGTAGTTATACGACGAAACCATGAAAATGATTCCGAACCCTTTTTCCTATTTTGGTGCTTTATGATAAATGTGTTGTAAGAGAGAGGCGAGGGAGGGTCCGTGGGAGAGAACCTTGGAAGCTCGTAAATGATTATGAACCCTTTTTCCGGTTTTAGAATTTTATCATACATGTGTGTCAGTGTGTGTGTGTGTGAGAGAGAGAGAGAGAGGGGGGGAGAAAGAACCTTGGAAGCTCCTTGAGAGATCATCTGGACATTTACTTGATTTCTCCTAAAAACACTAAAGGCCTGCGGATTTATACGGAAACCGACAAGGACGACAAAAAATTAGAGAAAGCGGGACTAGAAATATGGAATTCAATAATCTTGGGATGAATGATAAAATACCTTTTCCAATATCAATGAAGAATATTGGACATTTCCAATGAGGGATATGATTGATCTGTGTGGTAGAAGTTTTACAAAAGCAATTTTCCCAAGCTCTTCAACTACATGGTCAAGTTCCTACAACAAATAAATGTATACATTGTAAACTATTTCAAGATAAATAATATTTTCATTTTGGGAAACCAAAGAAATATTGGATTACCTGCTTAATTAGTTCCCTGCTCCAAATTTTTGATGGATCGAGTGTTAAAGAAATACTGACTTCACTAGTCGCAACAACATCAACGGATATACCCAGATCTTCAAATATAGAGAAAACCTACCAAAAAGTGATACATATTTTTGTAGTATTAATAGGTTTGAAGGTGAAAGAAACGGATCGCATAGTCAATAAAGAAAGATTAGTTTTCACCTTGGCAAGGAACCCAAACTGACCCAGCATTCGAGTACTAACTATATCGAGCATGGTGATGTTCTGCTTTAGGACTATGCTAGTAAGCAGAGCCTGTAATATATTTGAACATTAAAATGTCAAAGCCTTTTGAACTATTTCATCTAAAATCGAGTCATATATTAAAATATGCTAACCTTGGACATGTCTCTATTTCCTGTGATAAGAGTACCAGGAGCTTTAGGATTATAGGAATTTTTCACCCTTACTGGAATTAATCCATCCATTGCTGGTCTCATGGATTGTGGATGCAAAACCTGCAGACAATTGACTGAAGCATTCAACATAAATGTCTTTAACCCATTTTGGAAATGTAGAACTTTTCTTTCCCCTGATTGACTTTCTTTACGAACTTCAAACTTGATTGCAGTAAAAATAATCTTAAACCCATGTCTAATTCTTTTCTCTACCTAACTATCACGCAGCATGTCATGTTTGCCAGAAAGAAAAGCAAGATAAACTGAATAGAAGAAATCTTGTATCCAAAGAGATAGAAGGTGAAGAAACCAAGAGCTGGTCTAAGTACACAAAATTTTCATTTCTAATATTATAAAATTGTTCGATAAAAACCAATGGTTTCAAATAATAACCTGTGCTCCAAAATATGCCAGCTCTGTTGCCTCTTCAAATGTCAAATGAGGCACAGGTTTTGCACAACGATGAATAGTGGGATCACACGTGAGAACACCATCAACATCCTTCCAGACCTGCAAAAGTTTAAAGTTTTAGAGAAAACATATTTTTATTTCACCAAACAGTTAACCTAAGGTTGTCCTTCATGATCTAAATTTAAGCTCACCTGAATCTCTCGTAAACCCAAAGCTTTGCCAATAGTTGTTGCCGTCAAATCACTACCACCTCTTCCTAGAGTGGTAATTTCACCAGACTTACAACCCTGCGGAGAAACAATTTTTTTTTTAAAAATTGTTATATACCAGAACTGTCGGAAACATCAAATTAGTTCTAAAAAAAACTCCACAGCAGGAAAATAGACCTTTCCAAGGAAGCCAGTAACTACTGGGATTGCACGATCTTTTGTCCAATCACTGTACAATCTACTGGCAACAGCAGGATAAGTAGCTTCCAAAATTTCTGCATTTGTGAAATCATCCGTTGTGACAAATCCAATGTCAAATGCATCATACTGCAGTGAATGTGAACCACTATAAGTTAGACTGATGCTATCTGAGACAGATTGCAGGACTCATTAAAAACTATGTAGGGATAATGACTGTGTTATGCACTGAGGTTTGACTTAGTTATACAAACTTCCCTGACGCTTGAGAAATTAAAAAAAAATCCCATGTCAAATAATTCACGTTATAGTTGGATTGATAAATATTGAAGGCATCATTCTATTTTTTTTTTTTTATAAATATCTATTATGGCTTTGGCGCTTACTGGTCAATTTTGACTTCATATTCATGAATATAATAGTATTTTTAGGCCAATCATCGAGGTGTAGCTAGGGAAGTTTTTGTAATTTCTCAAACCTCAAGGGATGATTGTGGAGTTAGTACAAATCTCAACGTATGTCATGTAAATATCCCAATTATATAATTCTGACTCATGCAAAAGAGAAATGGACATACTTGTCGCGCTTTAGTTCCAATACTGTTTAGATAAGCAGCAAAAATTCTCGTGGACATGCACTCTCCAAATGACACAAGTTTGTCTTGAGTCCGGAGAGTCAGTTCCTTCAATCTAGCTATTCCATTCAAAAGCAGTTCCAGTTCTTCCAGCTGTCCTGAATAAGGTACAGAAACCATTACGCCAAAAACGGGTGGGGAGAAAAATAGCACAACTTTTCACTTATATATTTGAATCATAAGTTAGCAACATATCAAATTATGGGCAGAGTAGTGTATCTGAGTGGCCTTTTCCTTTTCTTTTACTTATCAGATGAAAAAAAGGCAAGTGTACAATTCACGCATTAAATTTTGGTTCTCAGACATTTCCAATATGCTCCATCAAGATTTGCCAGTTACTTCGACAGGAAAAACAGTTCAGTATATGATGAGATTTCGTAAGATAAAATAGTAGTCAAGAACTCATTTAGTTGCTTTAGAAGGCAAAAACATTTCACCAAAAAAAAAAAAAAAAGAAGGCAAAAACAGCCTACACCAACTTAAGAATCATCTACAAGAAGAAATTAAACCAAAATCATGCCATCGTCAAGAAATAATCAACCTTAAGATATGCTTCCCAGCAAAAATAAGAAGCTGAAATGACAATGCACAATATCCTCTATCATCCTGCCAATATACATCAATTTATCAAAACCAGAAACTAGTCCTTACCTGAAATCACGGAACTATCTATTCCAAGCTCCTTCACTGTCCTGAAATGCACAAGCAAAAGCAATCATATACAAATGTAATTAACAGCATATGCAATGCACCTTCATGTTGCATAGCACTTCCCATAAGCAAACAATTATCATAGTAAAAATTAGCAACTCAAGAAACACTAGTAAACCAACAATCACCTAAGATGCAGTTCTTTTATGAAGTTCAACTCATCAATCTCCGCGACATTTTTGAATCCGCAGCTCACAGCTTTCTCCCCAGCCTAAAACAAAACCATCACACCATTCAAAACCAAATAACCTACTTCCGCATAATCAACAACAACAAATCAAATAAACTAATACTCCCGCGCCCGCATACTCGAAGGAGATTATTCGTAGTCTTCCCCATAGCAGAGAGCACAATTATCGGATTCTCCTCGGGGAAGCTGAGGATGAGATACGCCACCTCCCTCATCCTCTCCGCCGACGCCACCGACGAGCCGCCGAACTTCATGACGCACGTCAGTTCATCGGCGGCGCCGGAAAAGCTCGCTTCCTCGAATGCTGCTGCAGCTTCCGCTCCTCTCCTGCTGCAGATCGTCACAAATGGCGACTTACTCCGATCAACGGCGGCGGAGAACCGGCGAGGGAGAGTGAATTCGTCAAATTGGTGGCGGAAACCGAGCTGCGAGTGCTGAAAATGGGGGTTTTGGGCGAAATCATTGCTGCCTATGCAACTCGAGATCGTTGGATTGCATGCGTGAAGTGAAATCGACATTTTTGCTGGCTTCTGCTGCAACCGAAACGAAATTGTTGCAGAATTTATGATCGAATGTTGATGATAGCAGTCATAAAGTTTCGGTGAGGTAAACTAGCAGGGTTGTATCATCAAAAGCATATTTTTAGATTTATTATATTTTGACCCCAGATAATTGGTCTAATTACAGATGGTTGCCTATGTTATTGGAAATTGCACCTGGACCATTGTACTATGAGCCCATATCGTAAGTGGAAGTCGAACTTGACTTCATTAGTCATTACGACTAAAGCTTACCCTAATTATAGGATCGCTAATCGTTGAATTTAACCGATTATTGATTTTTTACTTATCTTAAAATTTTCACGGATCATACATGAAGCACTCATTTTCTTATTTCAACGATTTGACTTAGTCAGACTCATAATAATTAGAGAAATATTTTAATTAATATAGAGTACATTTTAAAATTAAAAATACTTTTTATTTAATAAATTAATGAAAAAATTACGAAGGAAGACATTATTAACTAAATAAGGGTTAATATTTTTTTTCATCCCAACCTTTGGGTGTTTTGTACTTTAATATCCAACTTTTAAGTTTTGTTGCATTTAAATGCCCAATTTCAGATCGAACCATTAAGAAAAATAACACGTGTTTTGCATTTGTTGGTTTGATTTGAAATTGGGCACTTTAGTGCAACGAAATTCAAAAGTTAGATACTAAAATATAAACCACTCTAAAAGTCAGGGTGAAAAAAAAGATAAACCCATTAAATAAATATTTCTGTATTGTAATTGATCGTGTCAAAATCCGGCTATGTGCGTGGACGGCGAATAAGGACTCCGAATCACCCAAGAATTTATAACGTGGAAGGACTCTGAGACTCTCCTGAGCTGAAAAGGGATGAAAAAACGTGAACTCAAAGGCCAAAAAGGGAAATGTGGGGGTTGGACCCTTTTTGGCACTCCAATGCTCAAGTCAGGGACTAGTTCTGGGTCGGGAATGCGAGAGAGTAAATAGTTCAGTGAGCGCAAAAGAAGCTTACCTTCATCTCTGAGGAGAGATGACTTATATAAGCGTGGATCTTGGTCTGCTAAAGGTGAGCTGAGATGGTGACCGGAACAATACTTTGCTGGGAAAACATTGTACCTTCTCTGCAGCAGCGCCGTAACAGAGTCCTTGGGAGGCCGCATTTAATGCGCGTGGTGGTGGAGGGAATCTGCATTTAATGCTCATGTATGGAGTGATGGGGGTCGAATTCGACCGTCCACCTCGGCTGAGGGTGGAGCGTGGGTCATGACCCCTGATCTCGTGATGCATAGGAATGACAGATTCCTCTAAGGGATGGGTCGATGGCGAGACGAACTCTTGGTCGGAATTAGGGGCGTCCCTTGGTCCGCGTCAGCTGCCACGTGGCGCGCGTCGGGCGGGCCATGTAGGAGCCCCAATTTCTGCCTTATCATCCCCCCCCAAGTCCATTGGTACATTTATGTTCCAATGGATTTTGAAGTGATGTGTCGCAGATGAGGGAGCCAGAGTGAGTCGGGCTGTTCCATTGCTGACCTCGACCCGTGGCTTTCGAGCCAGGCCTGATCGGGCGGGGTTGAACCGACCGGATGGGATCGAAAACTGAGGCACAAGTGGGATGTCACGTGTGCTTTTGCATTAATGAGGTGGGCGGGAAACACTAAGTATTTGCCATCGCCCCGTGTGATGCGTTTCTTTGTGGTGCATTAACTGCAGCCGTTTCTGGGATATAGTGGGTACGGATCCCTAGAGAGTAACGGTCCTGGCGTGCGATCGTGGAGGGCCATGATTGAAGAGGAGATCTCTTCGCTACCTGACCGCTATCTATAAAAGGGGGATTTAGTCAGGACTCTTCCCTTTTCCCACCTACTTGACAAGACCACAGGGGTATAGAGAGAGAGATTTACAGAGCACCCTCGCATTTTATCCCAGAAGTTTCCAAAGGTACGCCCAATTCATACTTCGAACCCTATTTTCTTTCTTCTCCTCTCTTCTCCATTTCTGTCTTCACACACACATGGCCCGCACCAAGAGCACCCTTCGTTCCGAGTCATATATGTATGAACTCCGCGACCAGAGGGAGTTTACGTAGAGGGCGGCGAAGGCGTCAAGATTTGACGTTCCGGTGGAAGGTAGAGAGGAAGCTTCAGGGAGTGGGCACACACAGTCGTCCGAAGACCCCGCGGTTGACACATTTGTAGAGGAGATTGAAGAGATGTTTGTTGGGAGTAGGTCTAGATCGGAGGCTAATGCGGCTCCGACGAAGAAGAGAGGGGGCCAGAAGAAGAATGGGGCCTAGAAGACGATGAAATATTACCATGAATTCCGGTCGGATATGGAGGAGTCGGAGAAGGATACCGCCTGGAACCGCCTGACTGGCTGGGGGAAATCCAAGAGTAAGTGCAACGTTATAATCCCCTCTCTGACCGACAACATGGGGTCCCCTCCGACGGGGTGTATCGCTATGTCTATACAAACCATCGAGTACGGCTTCCGATTGCCCTTGACGCCGTTCCAAGTGGAATTGTTCAACCAATTGCAGATCAGCCCGATTCAGTTGCTTCCGAATGGGCATGCTATGGTGACTACCTTCAGGGTGCTAATGCACTTCTTGGGCCAAGCAGAGAGCGTAGAGCACTTCGCGGAACTATACACCTCCTCGGTCAATGCTGCTGCTTCTCCTAACCGTAAGGGGTTTGTGAAGTTTCAGTCTCGATCGGGGTGTAAGCTTTTTGATTCGCCTAAGACCTCCCACAGAAAGGACTGAAAGACCAATGGGGTGTACATTAGATTCCCTGGCAGTTGGGAGGGACTGGAGCACACATCGTGGAATGATGTGGCAGAAACAAGGTTGGAGAAGGGTCGAGTGACGTGGCCCAATAAGCTGATAAACGCATTGAGAAGGGTAGCTCCCTTGGACAGGGACATGTTCATGAGCTCCCACCTACTATAGATCTTGGGGCTGGCTCCGGGGATAGTGAGGCATGGGAAGATTAAGATTGGTGATGCCATCGTGGACCTTTCCAACCCAAGCACGTTTTCGCACTTCTTTTTCTTTCCATTGTTGTCTGTTTCCTACTTTTGGGTCTGACCCAAAGTTTTCACTTGTAGGTACCCTCATGGCGATCGCAAGAGATAAGGCAGCCAATCGTAAGGCTCTTTAGAGGGAGAAAGACCTCAAGAAGGAATACGCTAAGAAGGGTCAGGGTAAAGCGCCTACGGCGGCCGAGATAGCGATCCATGATGGGCTATCGGAGGCCCATAATCTCGCTCGCGTAGCTGAGCTGGGCAAAGAGGCGGGGCAGCAGTGGGGGCCCATCATTTTCCAGACCGCGGAGCAAAACAAGGTGGCTCAAGGCACGAGAGGCGGATCGCAGGAACCGCAAGAGAAGAGGGTTACAACGACTATTGCTGGGAATCTCGGGTCGGAAAATGAGCCCGCGGTGGATGTGATTGTTGGGGACGTGCCCAGGGCCAAGCGTACGGGCAAAAGGAAAGCCATGGACCAAGAAGGGGTGGCCCAAAATAAGGTTTCAGGGCAGGAGAGAGGGAAGGAGAAGGCGGCGGACAAAGGCATGGCTCGTCCTATTAGGAATAGTGCCCTAGAAAGCCGATTGTAATATCCACTTTGGACTTTTCCTTATGTAATCACATACAATCATTGAATAAAATAACGAATTAAGGCAACACTTCTTTATATGCTCTTGTTTGGGTTTGCGATGTGATTAAGTGATCCTTTGACTTGAGGTTCCATCTCACTTTATGGATTAACTCTGTAGTCTTAGGTATAAGCTT
>JBBMKE010000003.1:6613089-6629954 GCA_037834125.1 Lippia alba
CCTGTATTTATAATTTAGCCTACTAGGAAGCTTCCTATGCCAGAGTGGCACCTGTCATATATATATATATATATATATATATATATTTTATTACTACGCACACATCTCAAGTGGTTGCAGGGATTCGAACCTGGGCTTTTGCCTTCAGGGAAGAAACCTCAACCACTTGACCAACTCCTGTTGGCTAATAATTTGCAACCAAATAATAAAAAATCTTTTTATAAGTTCAAATCGGATCTTTTTTTTTTTTTACACACGTATACCCAAGCGGGGATTCAAACTCGTGACCTCGCCCTTAGGAATGAATTCATTTACCGCTTAGATCAACCCCTGTTGACATGGCACCTGTCATATATGAGATCTCTTTAATTAATTAATCATTTATATTAAGATATGATTAAAAAAGATCATTAATTAGCTTTAATTTTTTTAAATTAGTTTCTTTGATGATGGGAAACATGGGCAATAAAGCCAAGCCCATGTTTGTTGAAGAAACATTCCCTTTCTCTAATAATCTTAGCTCATTTGGTCCCATTTGGAAGACAATTGTTGAGCCACAAATTAATAAATTATATTATTTTAGCCTAATTTTTAAAGCTTTTCATGTTGTTTTAAGATACAATAAAAATAAGTGGCAAATGTTTGGGACCATGGCATATTTGGGGGTTTCAAAATTCCGTTCTATTCTCAATGTAATTTTGCATACTTGATATTTGAAGAATCCGAATTCGAAAATCCGACTCTATCTACAATGTGAATCTACGTACTTGATAATCGCAATATCCAGACTCTGTCCCCGATTACTTATAGAGGGTGAAGAAAATCGGTTAGGGATTAAGTTTGGCGCCAAATTTGGTTTATATTTAGGATGTGGGGACAACGATTAAAGGGAAGTACTTTGCAATGTACTCAAACAAAACTAATCTTGATTTATAAAACTAATAATTTCTTTTTGAGTATCTTTAGTTTATCCACTTTTTGTCTTCTTGGGTGATGACGTCACGCCTTTCTTCATCCATTAGCTCTCTCCGTCGGTTCATTCTCTATCTTTTACTCAGCCCACAACACACTGAGGTGACCCTTTCTCTCACTAAACATAATTTTTTGTATATATATATATATGTATGTATGTATATTTGGAGTCAGAATCTTTGAAGCTAGTCAAATTCTTTCTGGGGTTCGTCGAAAAGGTTTGATCTTGTTTTGGTTTTCAGCTGAAATATTAGTTTCGCAGGAGAACTGTTTGGATTCGCGAGTTTTGCTTTTCTTGGATATGGTGTAGTTGAATGTGATTTATACAGACAAATCTTGAAAATTTTCTTCTTTTTTTTTGTTCTTTTCTTGTTTTGATTTGGCTTTCTCCATTTTTTGTTTCCGTATTGTTTAATTTATGTTAAAAAAAAGGAAAATCTTGATATACCTGCGCCATTGTCTTGATGCGGGAGTTTTTGTTCAAATTTATGTTTTTCTTAAAGAATATTGTATGCAGTACTTGATGGGGATATTATATTTGTGAGAATCATGCTTAGATTTTGAGGTGTAAGAGGAGATTTAGTTATTGTTAGTGTAGAAATTTTAAAAAAGAAAGAACGATAGTGATAGTTAAGCACTTGAGTACAAGAAAATGAACTATTAAAAAGGTCTGAATGAGCACAGAAAGAAGAAGAAGAAGATGATGATGATGAAAACTTGCTTTAATTTCAGCTAAAAATGATGGCTGTTTAGTATAAGTTTGAACCTTTATAAGGGGGTAGGTAGGTGGGGGGTGGGGTGGGGGTAAGTCTTAGAACCTTAGGACTTGTTCATTGCATGTTTCTTCACATTTTTTAGATTTAACATATATTTCTTGGAAAATGAAGTTTTGTTTTGTATCCTTGTGTTTTGATATTTTTGTGTATGATTTATCATCTCTTGGTTGGTGGCTATGTGTCGGTGGTGATTGTTTGGAAGAGTTTTGGAAAATCTTGATATACCTGTGCATTGTCTTGATTCACGAGTTTTTGTTCAAATTTTTATTTTTCTTAAAGAATATTGTATGCAGTACTTGTTGGGAATATTATATATGTGAGAAAGCATACTTAGATTTTCAGATGTAACTGGAGATTTAGTTGTTGTTAGTCTAGAATTTTTAAAAAAGAAAGAACAATAATAATAGTTAAGCATTTGACTTCAAGAAAATAACTATGAAAGACTAAGCAGCAGCTTAATAATGGCTATAATTTCATCTAAAAAGATGGCAGTTTGGTACAGGTTTAAAATTTCATAGAGGTGGAGGGGTGGGGGTAGGGTAGGGTTAGGTTTTAGAACTTTGGGTTTATTCTTGAATCTTGCATGTTTCTTCATATTTTTTGGATCTAACATATATTTCCTGGAAAATGAAGTATTATTTAACATATGGAGCCAAGAATTTAACTTGGGAATTGATTTTTCACAAAATATCAGAACATTAATTTCATTATACTCTTTCTTTCTTTTCTGTATCTAGTTTTATTGGGGGCTTTTCCCTTTCTTTCTTGGTGGGGGGTGGGGGGGGGGGGAAAGGGAGGGAGTGGATGTCGGTGAACATATATGTATTTATACAATGTATCATGTTAATGTCATATGTTTTCTAAAAACGGTTTGGTTTTTCTACAGAAAAAACATTAGAAAATGCAATTTTTTATAATATAATGCTTAAATCCAGATTTAGAACATGTATGTTGTTGATAGTTGATTCCATTGGTTAGCATGTTCTGCATATGCCGTTGTTTTAATGGTAATATAAAAAATATTAGTTGTTTTATGCAACTTGCATGCTTTGGCAAACTATGTTCTGGTAATCAACAGTATATAACCACTTTTCCCATGCTGTTGGCTCTTAATCCATAATTAATATGAAAAATATTATTACTAAATTTGCAACTTGCTCAACTTGCATGGGATTATTCTCAGCATGTAGCTAGTTTTACATGCATGGAAATGCTTTCATTTTCTGATCTTATGATAATTCAGTTGATCATGTTAGACTAAATTCACTTCCTTTTGTTTTCCCCTTCTTTTAAATCATTGTATTTGTTTGTTTGTGTGTGTGTGTGTGTTTTAGGATTCAAGTATTCATGCCTTCTGAAACAATGGAAGCTGCTGCAGAAACGAGCTCTGCGTTAGGCTACGGGAAGCCTCCATGGATTTTCAAGGGCAGGAAAGTTATATGTTATTTTCTTTAGATAAAAGTTTCTTTCCTTAGATAAGAAAATCTCTTTACATATGGTTGAGAAAAATTATGTGAAGTCACTGTTTTCGGATATTTCATATTTCAGTGCCTTGTATCAGTTTCATCTTGTTAAGGCAGAGACCGCTCGTGCATTCATTCCCAAAGAATTCAAATTAGTGGAGGCATTTGGGTACTAACAACTCCCATCATATCCTAAATATTCGAAGGATATCTATATCTATGCATATGTATATTGAATAAAAGTGTGTGAATAAATGTAAAAAATGTTAAAGACTTCCATTCTCTGTTTTTATAATGCACGTTGGTACTATGCAGATATACTCTTGGTGGGTTCTTTCTTGCTAATTATGAAGACAGTCCTGCCGGGGTTTTCGACGAGGTTCTCTTTGTTTATATTGTCCTTTTCCTAGTTGTTTCAAATAATACAGGCAGTGGCGGAGCCAGAAAATTTATTCAGGGGGATCGACCAAAGCATAATTTATCTCAATTATTATTAATTTAATATATTGACCCTCACTAGTATTAATATTAATTCTATTGAGGGGGGTCAATAATGAAAAAATACAAAAAAATTGCATACACAATACACAAAAATAAACATATATACATAATAAATATAAAAAAAAAAATTGAGGGGGGTCAATTGTACCCCCTCACTTCAATGTGGCTACGCCACTGAATACAGGTCAATCTATAAAATATATTCCTGAAATCATTCAAAAAATCCTAATCAAAAGAGTTTCTTAAGTGGAATATTAGATGTGACACCTTGAACTTTATTTAGTGTTAATATAGTTTAACTTTATCCATTTTCTTATTACAACCTCATACTTTTCAGCTTGTGGTCATAGCAGGAATCGTATGGAATCCACCGACATCTTGTGCGTAAGTTTTCTAGTTTTTTCAAGTAAATATCACATATGCATGCATTCCTTCTTGTTTAAATGCTAATTATGTGTATTCTTACAACCTTGTAGTGTGTGTATAATGTGTTAGATATTGGGATGGGCTGTTGGCCTTTTACTAATCTTTGCTCGGTTTATTGCTTCACCAAGTACTATCCTTTTGCAGATCGATAATTATGTAGACGAAATAATTATCATACACAAGATATTGATTAAAACATATCTGAAATTGTTTACTTGATTAGTTTGCATTTTAAATTGTTTATCAATAGATGGGCTGCAAGAGTGCTGGTGAACAGTGACAGAGCATGCATCCATGGACGAAAGGTAGCCATTTTGTATACAAATTACAAACTACGACACTTTTATGATTTCTTAAGTTGGAACATTTTCAAGAATTTATAAATTCAAATTTGATTTTTGTAAATTTCTGATAGTAACTGTGTTAAACAGTTCTTTCTGTTCTGATGTGCATTTTCTGTTTTTCCAGGATGTAGGACTTCCGAGTCAATATGCGAATTTCGCAAAGGTAATAAGCATATTAGTCTGCTATAAGCCCTGTTTATGAACAAATTTCGTAATTATTCATTTTCTTGAATAAGATGTGTGGTTTGGTGTTGAAGTAGAATGTCACAGCACTTCCCGGAACAAAGAGAAGTAGATTTGGCGAATTTTTGAACAAGTTTGGCATGTTCCACTCTCATGATAATTTGAAGAGTTCTACTGATATTCAAGTTAAAGAGATGAACAATCGTACGGCAGTGGATATATGCAGTATCAATCTTACTGCTGCTGGTCAGTTTGCTAGAAATATATATCTGCATTCTTATTTTAATTGTGTGATTTTAAAATATACCACATTTCAAGAAAAAGAAAAACTATTTAAAGGATGGTTGTGAATGTTTATTAATAAATAAAACTTTGGTAATTTGTTGCTTAATTTTTTCTTGATTTTATCTTTTATTTTCTCCACAGCCCTTCAAAACAACACGAAAAAATGGAGTGGCCCTACAGTTAAAATCTCCCTTCCAAGCTTTAGGTATTCTCAATATTTTTAAATTTTTATTGTACATTAAAGTTTGCAACAGTATGTAATAAATTGAAATATAATGTGTTATGTCTTCTTCTCTTCTCCCGTGGCTTCTCATTATGCAGTGGTCGAACAGAGTACAATCCGAACCTCCTCAAATACTCTTGCCAGATTGAATGCAGGTTTACTATAATGATTATTTTTACTTGCAGATAGTTGCGTGTATTTTATTTTTACGTTATATTTTTATACATCTCATTGATTCGTTCAGGTTAAGGGCGGTCCGACCGGCTAAAGTGTGTGGTCCATGCAGACCAGATACAGATGGTGAAATCACTTCTGATACAGATTTTTCTTCAACAGACCATAAAAGGAACCTCAGCATATCAGTAATGCTATCGAAGCCAATTTTAGCTTTTCAGTTTGATTGTCTGGCAATGAAGGTCGATCCTCCCGTAGTGCTTCCTTAAAGAACCTAAAAGCCCGTTTTCGTGTTCATTTTTGCAGGTGAAGTTTAGTTTTGAATTAAGTTTTGTGTCAATTCTTTCGTTGGTTCTTGTGTTTGGATATAACGTTAGCAATGGAAGAGAGGTTGATGGAACAATTGTAAATTATAATTTCAGTATATGCATACTTAAGTTGGCTTGATTTGAGTATACTATATAGATTTGCAGTTTGAAAGTACTTTATGCAGGTTTGGATCTTTCATTCTTGTAATGGAGTTCATGAATGCTAATTGATGCAACTATTTAAATTACATAAATATCCCCTTCTGAGATTTGAAATTACACATACCTCTCCTTTTCGAAAATTTTCAGACATTGCCATATATTTACAATTCATCTTCACATATCTGAAAAAACTACATTTCAATCTCTTCAACTTTTTGTCTGATAATTGCACAAGCAAGTTGGATCATTACAGGCAATTTATGCTATCAAATGTAATACAGCAGTTCTTGCAGGAGCGTAAATTGCAACAATCTCATAAGCTGATTGATTTACTGATGAAATTTAAATAGCTACATTTCATTTAATCAGAACGTTCTTACAAAATTCTGAATCCATCCCGGGAAATCGATCGAACAAATAAACAAACAAACAAACAAATGTGAATTCTTTATCATCACGGAGATGACATTGGCCTAAAACATTTTTAATATTTTACTTACAATTTTTTTTGTAAATTTTGGATTTTTTGCATTGGTTGTGAGAGTTTATGAGAACTCTTCGGGTAGAGGCTTGCCTTCCAAGAATGCCCTGAACAGAACGAGGGATCTTTCTGGCTGAGAAAATGGTGCTTCATGAGATGCGCCTCTTATGGTAGCAAACGAAAGGATGTTACCGTAGATTTGAGTCCAACCACCAACCTGGAAGTATAAGAAAATTTCAGAATAATACATGAATGTGTGTGTGCACGAGCTAGCGCTCTCGTGACCGTGTCAGTGTGTGCTAGACATTTTCATCATTTTAGCATTTTTTTTAAATTACACAAACTTCCCCCAAAAGATAACGAAAATACAAAAACTTACCCTAGCATACCTAAGGTTTGGCCTAAGCCATACTATTATACTAAACAATTTAGATTAAGAGAAGTTACCTGCATTCCAGCAAACCACACTCTATATGGTGTTGTGCTCAATTTCATTTGTTGTGCGAGTCTATGAACAAGTTTTCGACTTCCGGTTAAGGGAATGACAGAATCTTGATCTCCACTGTAACGAAAACGTAGTAATTATTAATTTTTGAAATTACAAACCGAAATATTAAGTATATTGAAGAAAAGGGCTTACGATCAGAAACGATACCTGTAGACCAAGACCGGTATTCCCGCCTCAATTATTTTGCCAACAATGTTGATTGTGGGTATCTCTAGATCAAGAAGCTCATAATCCAGTATGCTGAAACGATACAATAATAGGAAGGGTTCAGATTTCGCATGCAAAAGCAGGACTAACTTAGTTTAAATTATATGAAAAAAGGTATTTACTTGCTGCAGACGAGCCATCGGTTGACTCCAACAAGACGTGCATGGAGCGCCTTCTGAACATCTCGTCTGTTTAAGTAATTTACCGTTTTATCCTCGACGCACACATCAACTTTCTCAGGGAGTTGCTGCATAGAAGAATACAACAAAAGTACTCAAACTTATGCAAAACCAGCTTCATAGAGTCGCCCTTTATATAAATTTTTTAAATTTTAAGAGTTCAAATTTTAGATTCAGTAGCCCACCAAAATAAATATTCCAGCTTTGTACCTGCATCAAGATTGTAGTAAAAGGCAATGGCAATACCTGAGGACTAATAACTTTGGATTGTGAGAGCACTGATGAGATACACACGTCAAGGGTAACATCGTACTTGTCCACAAATTTGCTGGTTTCACTAGTGACAAGTCTCATCACCTTGGAACATATTGGAGAGAGAGTATCTCTGTAATATTCGCTAACATAACGCGAATAATTGCATGCAGAAGTGAAAACTCCATATGTTGCATCTGATATGAGTCCATGAGACCAAAAGAACTCAGCCCGAGAATTGAAATCCGTGGCGAATTCGAGTACCGGATTTCCAAGCTGCAAATTGGATTAATTCATTTAGTATCATATGTGTGGTTTTGCATGACGTTTTCGGATTACATACTACAGTTTCCAAACTAACAAATTTTCTTTAACAAGGAAATAGGCCCGTGAACCGCAGACCAAGAGGGTGAAAGTGTAATTTTTTAAATTCAAGGGGGTGTATATGTAAATACATCTAACTACATGGTCTGTCGATGTAATTTACCCTATAATCTACAGCGAATATTGAAGATCATATCCTAAGTTTCTATAACAAATCTAAAAGTGGTTAAAGAGTAATCAACATAAATTTTGACTTAGAATAATCAAAATTTTATAGCAGAAATATTCTTAAAAAGTGAGAGAAACTTACTGCAATTCCCCTCAAGTTGAATACTTTTTCCTTCTTGTTGACTTGGAGCATCAGCTCTGCCAGCTGAGGAATATAATGGCCTAAAAATTCATTACAAAAAGAAAAGGCTGTTACGCACATTGCCAAATCTCTCCAAATTGACAAAGATTTAAACTTTTATTAAAACCCACTATAAAGATTGAATCTTTTTCATAAAAAATTTTGAACTTTTTGCTGAATAAACATACCAGCATAGCTCTCCCCTGTGATATACAAGCTTCTGTCTCTATACTGTGGGAACTTTAGGAACCAGTTTTTCAAGAAAACCAAGTTGTCCATAGCTATAATATCAAAAGAAACAGAAATCAGCAATTGTTTCAAGATTCTGATAAAAACACACACACACACACGTGTGTGTGTGTGTGATCTTGTGATTACAGCAAATGTTGAGAAATTTAAGAATGTAAGAAATGGAGATATTTATATATACCTGTGATCTTGTCATTTACACCTTCATAAGAAGAAGAGTTTGCAGCATAAGAAAACCCCACTCCAATTGGTGTCTCCAAATACAAAACATTTGCTTCTGCAACAATTTCATCACACAAACAGAATCTTCATAAAGTGTGCACATTATTATATCCATCAAAACTATAAAATCATAATTTTCTGGACAGAAAAAAAAATCAGAATATTCCAAATTAAAATACCTCTATTCCAGCTATATTCATTTCTGACCAACCCATTCCCACTAGGCCTAAATGGTCCATTCTCAGAGAATGCCCCCACACCCAAAGATGAACAACCAGGCCCTGCAAAATAAACAACAATTTCAGAAAAAAAAATATTCACACATTTTCAAGAACCTCACTTCTTCTTCTTCAAAAAGAAACAACTTTTTCCCAAACAATGTCACAAAATCAAATCAAGTAAATAAGTCCATTGAAAACAATTTCAAGAAATCCACTTTTTCTTTCCCCAAAACAATGTGAAATAAAGTAAACCAAGAAACATATTTCAAACAATTTTCAAGAACCCCATATGTTCAGTTCCTCCTCCAAACTTCAAAGAAAACATCCTTTTTTTTTTTTCCCCTTCACAAATGTTGTTAGAATTTCAAACCTCCATTCAACCAGAGAACAAGAGGCTTAGAAGCAGGATCAATTTCAGCTTCAACAAAGTAGTAGAATAAAGCTCTGTCCTTTTTCTGATCAACACTAACATAGCCCGAGAATTGCTGGAAACTGACATGGGGTTGTCCGGGCAATTGAGAAATTCTATCAGGAGATGAAAAGCAGAGTTGTGCTGAAAAAGCAAAAGCTAAAGCTACGATCTTTACAATGGCTGCCATGTCTTTGAGGAGGCAAAGTGGAGAGAGCAGCTTCTTAAAATGACAATGGTGGTGGGGGTGGGGTATATATATGTAGGGGAGTTAGAGAGGAGGAGTGTTGTGTTTGGTTGTCATTATTGTTGTATTAGGTTTTGTCGTTTCAGAGATTTTGAGTGTTGTACTGAAGAGAAGATTGTGATGGGAGATTCATTCTCAACATCACTTGGCATTGCCATTTCAGTGTGTGTGAACTGTGAAGCAAGTCTGATGGGGTGGGTGAATCAAGAAATGCTTCTTCTCTAGTCAGTGTGTTTTGTGGGGGTGGGGTGGGGGCTGAATCAAGAAGTGTTGCTTTTTTAATGTATATATTATAATGCATGCATATAAATACAATACGAATACAGCTAGGTTTTTTTCTAATTTTGGTGTATTTTTTATTGTATATTTTACTTTTGGTGTAATTTTTTGGTGCAGTGCAACTTTGGGGTTTTTCGCTTTTTGTAAAAGCGGAATCACTGTGCAAATAGTGATTCCGCATTTGGAAAAAGCGAAATTACTGTAGCATTTCGTTATGAATCTGTTCATTAATTATGATTGCAATGAAGACTCGTAACGGAATGCTACAGTGATTCCGCTTTTCTCAAATGCAGAATCACTATTTGTACAGTGATTCCGTTTTTACAAAAACAGAAAACCCCAAAATTGCACTACACCAAAAAATTACACAAAAAGTAAAATATACAACAAAAAATACACCAAAATTATAAATTCACCCAGATACAATAATATGAATATGATAATATAATATTTGTTTTCGTATGAGGGGCATTGAGAATAATGTTTGATACGATACGGTAAAATTATATGTTTAGAAGTATCCGTACTACACATATGAAGTGTTTTGTGAGGTAAGTCAGATGGGGAAGGGGGTGGGGGGCTGAATCAAGTAGTACTCATTCTCTAATATATATGACACACGGATACAATCACAATATAAGTACGATAATACGGATATTTTCTTGAATTTTTAATATGAAGGATATTAAGAATCTTGTGTGATACGATATGATAAAATTAAAAAGGGGTGGGGGATGGGGGGTTGAAATGGTACTTCTCTTAGTGAGTGTACTGTGTGTTTTTGTGAGGTAAGTCAAGAGCGGGGTGGGGGGGACAGGGGCTGAAAGGAGAAATGTGATAAAGAGAATGGAAAAAACTGAGCTATCTGAATAGAGCAGAGTGCAATTGTAGTCCCCCTTTCTCCTTCTTCTCTTGTTGTCTTGTGAAAATAGCTGGATTTTTAATTTAATATTTTTTTTATTTTTCTTCAAAAAAGATTTTTTCCCCACACTTATTAGTTATTATTACAATAAAAGGTTTTCTTCTTCTTCTACATGAAAAGGGCATTTTATTTTTAGTTTACCACCTAAAATAATAATAAATATATATAATTGCAATGTGGACAGCTGGGGTAATTATTTCATTCAAGAAAGCCATTTTCAATCATTTCTCCCGAGAAAGAAAATATAAATATTCTTGCATTGTTGCTTTCAGTATGGAGAGAATAATAATCACAGTATACTTTTTACTGTTCTTGTGTGTTTGTTTGTACCGTAACAAATATATATATATAGATATCAGATCACGAATTTAACGCAATATATATATATATATAGTGATACGAATTTTTTATTAAATTTATTATACAAATATATCTCATGATATATTTTGTATCTAACGCAGATAAGTTGTAATAAAACTTGATATTTTAAAAAATATTGGTTTTTTATAGTGTATCGTATTTGTCTATATATATAATATAATATATGTATATATATCATCATATGATATAAGCCTTGGAAACTTAAATTACTTTCACATTCCAAAGGATGTTTTTTGACTGCTTCTCTTATCTAGTTTTCAGAAAGCTTTTTGCCCAACTGGATTTTCCTTTTCTTCTATTCTCTTTTTTTTTTCTTATTTGGTTATGTTTTCTTGAATATTCTAAGTTTGACCACAAATTTTGGACTTTTTGCAAGTTACCCCCTTAAACAATCATATAATATGTATTTCCCTCCCATGTGACCTTTTTTATGCTGTTGGAAAGTGTAGTTTTTGTAGCAACTTCATCGATGAATCTCAAAATTAGAATTCACGGGCAAGCACCACTCTGGTTCGTATTTGATTTGATTAAATTAATATTAATGATCGATTAATATTATCTTTCTTGTATAATTAGTATATATTTTAAAAAGTTTTATCAATTATATAACAAGTATAATGTTTTCATTATGCTATTCCTAAAATTAGTTAAACTGAATCTAAAATAGACTTGTGCATAACATATTTAAGAGTAAATTACATTAACACCCTCATATTTGGCTAATTGAGCTTGCACCCCATCTAGTTTGGGTAATTGCATCTACAACTCCTACGATGGTTTAAAATTTTACCCTATTGTATTTGTTACTCTCTTTAATTGCAATAATTTTCCTTTTGAACTGAATAGTGGAATGTTCCTCGTTAATTTTTCAAAATATTTGTTCCGCCCCTACTCATTTCAAAGCAACCCATTCACATTACGAGATTAGTACGATATAACAAGGGCATTTTAGTCCTTTTGGCGAATACTCACATCAACCCTTTTTAACAAACTTTAGATCAAAGACACTTCTAAAACTATCATTTTATTGTGTCAGATAATCTTCATGTGAAAGGATGAAAAAATAATTTGTATCGTCATATTCGTATATTTATAGTATCCGTATTGTTGTATCAGTACATTATAGAACAAAATCAATAGCACTTGCAGCTGAGTAGATTTAGGGTCAATTGAGGTTCTAAATAAATAAATTCACTTTCCCCTTTCATCAAGATTATCGGTTTACAGAATAAATATTATCCCTTTATCCAGGTCCTAAAAGACAAATTTTGGAAAGAAAAAGGTTTAAAATCATAATATGATATAATATTGTGAACTCTTTTCTTTGCTCTATCACATGGTTTAGTTTAGAAAAAAGATGCAAATTCTGCCTCATATATTGTATTATATTACAGCCCAGTCACTCTTTTTGTATTTGTTGCCTCATTTGGACCTTTTCACGGTGTCCTTTCTTGGAATTTAAGCAATATCTCTCAATTTGATCAAATTGGAGTTCACTCCAAAAAATCTGCCAAAAATAGATGAAATTTCAGAAATTCCAATAATTTTTCATTGAAAAAACATATTTCCGGTTTTTTTCTAATTTTGGTGTCTTTTTTTAATATATTGTACTTTTGGTGTAATTTTTTTGTGTATTGTAATTTTGGGGTTTTCCGCTTATTGTAAAAGCGAAAATTACTGTGCAAATAGTAATTTCGCATTTGGGAAAAGTGGAATCACTGTAGCATGACGTTATGAGTCTGTCCATTGCAATCATAATTTTTTTGTTAAACCCGCTTCGAAATCACTAGGAAAAGCGGAATCACTATTTGCTACAGTGATTCCAATTTTTCAAAAAGCGAAAAATTCCAAAATTACAATATACTAAAAAAATATACAAAAAATAAAATATACAACAAAAAAGACACTAATTTTAGAAATTCACCCATATTTCCAATAGAAAAACGGCGGGCAATGGGTTGTTAGAAAAATCCTCATCAGAATTAATTACCAACAGGCACATTCCGTTGGTTTTCTTTTTCCGACAATATATTGTTGGCTTATACTTTTGCAATTATCAACATATGTTCCTGTTGGTTTTCTATTTAGTAAAAGTTTCAGGTGATTGTTATAAATTTTAGAAATATTGACTAATTAAATAGTAAATATAATATATTTGTAATTAGATTAATTGAGATTCAACTCAATCAGATTTAGATCATAATTTTTTCTTACTTATATATATATATATGTATGTATATGATTTCCATCTTTTTTGCCAATCTTTTGTGCTAAGGCAGCTAAATAGCTGTTTCCCAAGAAGAGGAGAAAAAGAAGTTGGCCTACACTACTGTCTTTTATATGCACATGAATACACGAGTATAATAGTGTGGTTTAAAATGAATGAGAAAAAGTTGCAATCTTTATAAAAGATTATTATTGTTAAAGCTCCTGAAATTAAATTTTACTATATATATATAAATAATGTTTCACTTTTAATATTCAATTCTTTTACAAGTAACGAGACATATTTTCATTTTTATTTGACGAGATCAATAATACTTGCTCATTATTAATTTCACCCAAAATTATCGAGTTAAAACCTCGTTTACTGTACTTACTCTTCCTTTTTTAGATCAAAACTTTCATAGTCGATTATAATAATTAGTGTTCTCGTTAACTTATAAGTACTTTAAACTTAAAACGGGAATGGATCCAAAAATTTAAAAATACTTCATACTTAAATCGTGAGTCAACCCTCTAATTATTAAAAAAATTCTAAGAAAATGCAAGAAAGATAATGTAAACAATAAAAGAAAATACAAATATATATATCAAGAATTGAATAATGTGAAACCTACCACCATTGAACAAACATAATTAGGCAATAATCATCACCATTTCACCCACTCCTGCACTCCCATATATCAAGTCACCACCCAATAATCAAATTTACATATCTTTTTTGGTCCACATTGCTCATTTCAAAATTATCTTTTGACTATTGAAATCAATGCTACACTATTGAGTTCATTAATAGTGTTTATATGCATAATGGCCTTTTATTTTATTATTTTTTAACACACCCCACATATTATTGAGTTACAAATCTTTTAACTATTTGGATCAATTCTTAATGGCATATTTATATGAATAATGTCCGGCTGAACATAACTTGATGAAATCAACATAGTTGATTAAAATTTTCGAAAATATAATTAATTGAATATCAATAAAATACAGTTATCAGCCAACAAAAATTAATCCAAATTGAACCAAAAAATTAATTCAAATGATTAATTAATTCATTTTACAAAGCACTGTTCTAAGTCTAAATCTCACTTGATTATGTATTTTTAAAATATATATGTATAATACATTTATGGTATGCTTAATAGAATATCAGAGTACAGTTAATCTGATTAAAATTTTTTGTCTGTTTAAAAGTGATACAGAAATGGCAATAAAGGAGTTGCACTTACACTAGACAATTGTTGCAAAACAATATGATGCACGCTTATCTTTCTAGAAGAGCAACTCTTTATTAACAAATGGAGATATAAATCCATCTTTTCCCTTTTATTTTAGAGGTTTAGAGATTATCATTGATAGCCCACTTCAAAATTTCATCATTATGTTGAAGGGTTAATGTAAGAAAAAAAGTAGGGAAAAAAGAATCAATATTTATCTGCAGGTAATTGTTGGAAATTGTGCTCCTCAATTTGAGGCTTGAATTCCAAGTAAAGACAAAGCATTTTTCTACTTAGGTTGAATTTTTTAAAATTTTAATTTTTTTTAAAAAAAAGGTGGGTCACTATACTTAATTATGTAAAGCTAATTAACTTTTTTCTTCTGCAAGTTTCCTCATGTTTGCTTTACTTGATGTGTCAAAACATGCTTGGGCTGGCTAGTAATCCTACCTAACATCATCCTAACCAAGAATTGAGCAAATAAGATAATTATAATAATTGGTGTAGCCAATAGGTGTAATTAATTAAAGAAACAATAAGCATATGTATTATCATCACTATTATTACTATTAAGTTAAATTAATAATTCAATCCCGGCATACCTTAAACGGTTAATGTCATTAAATAATATAATTTAACGATTTTGCACTGCATTAATTTGAATTGGAATTTTTAGATACATAACACAATTAATAAAAAAATTCTACACACAAACACTTCGATCCAACTTAAGCCCATAACTCGTTATAATCATTTATGATCAATTTCCCCTAAAAGATTTTTTTTCATTCTTTTGGCAAATGTGAAGTTGATGAAACTCAAGCATATTATCATCATCATTACGATTACAAGGTTAAATCAAGAACCCAATACCTCCACCATCCCTCAATCATAAATTTTTTATTTTGAGGTTATTAAATTGTGAAATTTTAACTATTTTGTACTATAGCAACTCATATTGAAATCTCTAAATACACAATACAATCGATAAGAAAAAATTATACCATAATAGTCTGATTTGATTTGAACTCGTATTGAAATATAAAAAGATTGTGGTCAATTTTTCATGTAAAAAAAAAAAAGATCTCTCTTCCTGTGGCAAGCATGAAGTTGATGGAACTTAAAGTGGGAAAATGTGGGATTGGAAATTGGAAGGTGGTAAAGAGAAGGAGGAGTCAAGATGGGAATGATGTGTACTTGAGCATGTTGGAAGGAAATAACATTTGTTTAAAACAATTGTCTGACCCATCCATCTGTTAGAAGCTTTTAGCAATTTGTCATGTCACTCACACATGTTTTCAGTTTTCACCACTTGGCCCCACCCATTTTTTGAGGGGACAAAAAGTAAATTAACTGAAAAAGGTGGGGTTAAAAAGGAATTTTTTTTAATTTACTGTGGTTGGGACATTTGAGTATATATCATCCCAATAATCCCAAGTGTATGTATGTGGTTTGAACTTGAAGATGAAGCCACAATTCAAAATCTTGGAGTTTGAACATAAAAAGGAGTTTGGTTTAAAGTAAGAGATTGGTCTCATGCTGTGTGGCATGAAAAGTGGGTTGGAAATTTATTGGAAATGAGTACAATTAGGTTTAGTGAAAAAAATGAAGACTTCATAATTCTTTTTTATTTTGTTATGTTTTGTATCCTGAGTCAAATTTGAGTAAATATCTAAAAAATAAATTTTTTTTTAATAATAGTTTCGTATTCAAACATTCCAACATAAAATCATTCATGGAACTAGTGTAACACCGAATCATTCAAGTACAATCATTCTTTCATTTGAGCTTGTTTTGATATTAGCAAGAGAAGTGTTTTAGTGACATTATATATACCCCATAAAAACCTGAATATGTTTTGTGAAAACCAAGGAAAAAGTAGTTGCATATAATATGTGAAGTGTGGAACAGCTCCATAATTACTCAACAGTGTATGTGGTCCAAAGTCCACATCAACCATGGAAAGTGATTAGTTATTAATATGAACAAGTAGACCAATTTTTACCTTTGGATATTGAAAGATGGATGATTATCCTCCCACTTTAACCGCACAAATAATTCTAAAAATAATTTCTTTTATATCGGGTTATATTGAACAATCATATGGAACATTATATTTGATACTTCTCATGTTAAAAAAATTTTTAAAAATATATATCCTATATTCGTATCATATGGTATCTTTATATATTATGTTATGTTGGATTCTCATCAATATTTTTAGGATTGGACCGTCAAGCGAACCGAAGAATTAACTGGGTTTAGGGTTACTGGTCCAACCGTTGGGTCAACCGTGATCGAACCGGTGACGTCATAATTATGTAATAAATAATATTAAATATTAAAAATAATAAGAAATAAGAATATAT
>JBBMKE010000003.1:6630054-6642709 GCA_037834125.1 Lippia alba
AAAAAGGGTCCAACCCCCACATTCCCCTTTTTGGCCTTTGAGTTCACGTTTGTTCATCCATTTCAGTTAAGGAAAGCGTCAGAGCACTTCCACGTTACAAATTCTAGGGTGATTCGGAGTCTTGATCTGCCGTCCAGCACACAGCCGGATTTTGACACGATCAATATGGAACATTATATTTGATACTTCTCATGTAAAAAATTTTTTAAAAAAATATATATCCTATATTCGTATCGTATGATATCCTTATATATCATGTTATGTTGGATTCTCATCAATATTTTTAGGATCAGACCGTCAAGCGAACCAAAGAATTAATTGGGTTAAGGGTTACTGGTCCAACCGTTAGGTCAACCGTGATCGAACCGGGGACGTCATAATTATGTAATAAATAATATTAAATATTAAAAGTAATAAGAAATAAGAATATATTTTTTAAATGCATGATTACAATTAAAATTTTATATTTTCAAAACATTAGAATAACAAGAAATAAAACAATTATCTGGAATTCAATAAAAAGTCCATTGTAAAGTCTTGAATTATGAATAGAATAATTAAATTACAAAGAGAAAAATTACTTAAAATTGTGTCTGAGTGCCAAGATTATAGATTGGAATTTTTTTTAAGGAAATGCAAGAAAAGTTGAAGAAAATAGTAAGAAATTTGAGAAAATAAGGTTAAATTTTATAAAATTTATTGATTTTTTTTTAAAACCGAACGGTTCTAGTGACCCGGAAGCGGTTTGAACGGTTCGCCTGTTTAACCACGGTTTTTATAAAATAGTCCGGTTTTAAAATATGTCCGGTTTTGGGACTTGACCGGACATGAACCGGTTGACGGTTCTAGTGGTTGAACCGCCCGGTCCGGTCCACAAAACATTAATTCTCATATGAAACACTATATCCGGCACTCCATGTATGAAAATCTCAAAAAAAATATTTGTATCTCTAGATTCTTATCGTGTCGTATTTATATCATTGTATTCATATTCGTTCATTATAATCCCTCGCAACCCTCTCTCTCCACACTTTTTCAATGGGCACCTTTTGAGCACAAGAAACTGGCCTCCTCCTTTTGGTGCGTGCCCACTAATTCCATTTATAAAATAATTTAGAATCACATTCACATGCTTCATTTTTGTGTATGGGATTGTGCAACCCTTTTCTCATCTCTCTCTCCATAGCCATCAGTTATGGGTGACATACACACTGTATAGTGTATAGTTTAGATAATGGTTTGAATAAATACAAAAAACACCCCTGCACTGCAGACGCATGCAACAACACCATAATAGGCGTGATTAGACCCACAACATAAAACAACGCTACAACACATACACACCTCTGAAATTTTACTTATTTTAATTTAATTTATTATAATCGTTCTCTGCAAATTCTTAGTTCCCAGAAGCAAACATCCACTGGAAAAATGACAAGAAATCTCCCCTGTTACGTCCCTTTTATTCCTTTCTTTTTTGAAACTTTTCGGTTTGAATTATCTGTTATATTCTTTCCTGTAGTCTTGTGCATTGTCCTTCTGTTGTTGCTTCTGTTTCTTTCGAGAGTTTGTACTGTGAATTCAACTATAGGCTGCCAACCCGATAAGTTGAAACTCTAGAGGCTAGTGTTTGGTATCCATGATTAGGGACGGAGCAGGATTCGTAGTGAGGGGGGCAAAAATTCATAATATCAGTAATATAAATAATATTTTTTGAAGAATGGTGAAGCTGTAAGATATTTTAAAATAAAAGAATAAAATCTATAATTAGGGGGTGAAAATTTAAAGTAAGAAGGACAAAATTATAAAATTTTCTAAAATATATAAATAGTAGACGAAATTTTTTAAAATTTAAGGGGGATTAGCTAAAATAAAATTTTTCTAAAAAATATGGGTGATAAATAAAAATTTTCAAAATTTAAAAGGACAAAAACAAAAATTTTCAAAATTTAGGGGGGCGGAGGCCACCCCAGCGCCCCCTTAAGCTCCGTCCCTGTCCATGATCAATCGGGTTCAAGAAATTTGAAATTGTTGTCTAATATTTGATAAGCCTAATTAGGATCGACAAAATTGTCGTGAATTGTAGCCAAGAGATATGATTATATCTAATTAAGTCCAATTTAAGTTATTATACAATATACATTAACAAGGTTATAAAAGAAGGCAATAAAGATTGATCTAATTGGTTAATTAATTCATTTTTCAGGTAAAAGTTTTTATACAAATTTTACAATCTTTCTTACAAAAATTTTACGGAAAAAAACTTAGAATTACAAAAATTATTAAAAAAATTTACGAACACTACCAAAACTAATGAGAATTAGATTACAATCTTGGATTACCAAATCTTTCCATTAATATCTGAGATTAGTATTACAATTTTACAAAACCATTATAATCTTTCTTCTGACATTACAAATCCGTATTACAAATTTTATGAAAACTACAAAGACTAATCTTTCTATTAAAACCGATCTTCCCATCAATCTTTCGATGGAAATTAGGTAAATTCGTCTTACAAATTTTATGAAAACTACAAAGACTAATCTTTCAATTAAAACCGATCTTCCCATCAATCTTTCGATGGAAATTAGGTTACGAAAAAGACTTAGTAAATAGGTTAGACTTAGTTACAAAAATTTTACAAAGACAAAATTAGCAATTTTACAAAGACTTAATATTACAAAATTTACCAAGATTCTTGTCTTTCTTCTCATATTGACAATTTTATGAGATTGATAAGGTTGATATGTCTTTCTTATCGTGTGAACTTTGATAACTTCCATAAGTGCATACCATGTGGATTTATATTTTAAAAAAATACAGAATAATGTAATTAGAGTTCAAAAGTGCATGCCATGTGAATTTATATTTTAAAAAAATACAGAATAATGTAATTAGAGTTGAGTAAGATTACAATGTTTAATACATGGAGACGTTTAAAAATTAGGAAAGTGTGTGCATTGTAGGAGGAAGATTATTTTTAAAATAATTTATAATAAGATAGAATATATAAAGAAACATCTATTTATATATCTAACTTTTTCAAATTTACGTTGGAGATTAAAAATATCTAATAGTGAAAAATAAAATTTTAGAATATTAAGTATATATATTTTAGTAGATGTACTGCAATTTTAAAATTTTCTTATATATTTCACAAATATCTATTATTTTAATTTCAAACATATTCTTCTATATAATTTAAATTTTCTAAAATATTTTATAATTGATTCTCAAATCTCAACATAAAAGTAATATATTTACATGATAAATTGAGCTACGAAACTTATTGGTTATTGATTATAATTTGACCTAAATAAATACTATAATTAAGTTTAGGATAATGAAAAACTACGTCAATTTACAATGGGAAAAAACACTAATAAAAATCTATGCTTTTATAATAGTAAGTATAAGTATAGATGTTATGGTGTCTTATCTAATGGCATACTCATATCAAACACTACTTCTTCCATAAAAAATTTTAAAAAATTATTATATCATTATATTCACATCGTCTGTGCATCAATACATCATAAGTCCCGATAGAGTCGTAGAAATTAGGTGTTTCAAAGCCCATCAAAGGTTATCCCCTAATGTTCAAATTGTCACGTATTGACTGTTCAAATCAAGTTTTCAACAAAATAAATACCGGAAATTTTCCTTAAAGCGTTAATAGTAAAATAGTCCGTTTCAAATGTTCTGAAATAAAAAGACAAAGATATAAACATATGCACCAGTCAACACATAAATCACTGTTAAGGGATAGTTGAAAAACCAGTATCCAATACACCAGGTGACAAGACACGAAAATATCAAGATTAGAACATTCGAAGCCGGAATTTATATTTAAAATGAAAGGCAAAATAATTAACGACTTTCAACTCAATTATTTTTTATGCTCATAAATCATAACTCATCTTATTTGGTCAGAGAGGATAACTAACCAATCAAACGTTAGTTTTTGACATTTTCTCACCAAAAAGATACCTGGATAGAGAGGCAGAAAGGCTAGACAAACTTTTAGTTATAAAATGCAATTAATATACACCATACATTATGTGTTGTGTAATATAACCCTAATTACAAAATCAAGTTAACAACTCATTGAAGATATAAATATAGTTAAACTGATTCTTTTTGGTAGAGGAGGGAGGGAGAAGGCTATGGAGAAGATTTACGGCCGTTGAGGGAAGTGTCCTGGTCGGTTTCTTTGCGGGATGCTTCCCACAGTAGTCTCTCGATTTCCAATTTCCTCAGCTCCAGTAGACCTTGTTCAACTGCAGTAATAATACATATACATTTATAATGAAGCCAAAATTGATCTTGGTTATTCGTGGTGATTCCACCACAATATGGAATGAAACCAATTATGCGGATCGAACATTGGAAATAGAAGTTCATAGTCAAATATGGTTATGCAACAACACCGATATGAAGCCGTATTCGGTTAGATTTAAAAAAATATACTTTGTTTAGAATAATGTGCATGATGAATATAAAAAATTCGCATCACTGCATGTGTATGTGTGTGCTAGTATACAATTATACGTGTAGAAGCCCTTCATAATTGTTTGTTTTTTGGTTTTCTACATAAGTCCTCTTTTATTATAATAGATTTGAAATAAGTTTTTGTTACACAAGTATATGCTTGTTTATATATGCGGAACACGATTGAACTTACCGTCCACGGCATCATGTGATGTTGGTGAATGCCCACTACGTCCGATCCAAAATTCGAGTCTCTTATTGGCTATTTCCTCCTTTATACCATAAGCTTTAGCTCTTCTCCAAAAGTATGTAAGCCAAGCCTATGTTATGCAAATGCAAGAATTGGCTACCATAGATCAGCATACATATTCCGATTACAAAAAAGTTATAAGCAACACCAACAGGTATTTATTTGTGATCATTACGTCATGCTCATTTTGCAGAAGACTGATTGGTGTAGCTCTATGGTTCACCTTAATCATATGAATTTGAATGGTACTATCCATCTCAAAATTTGAAGTGGAATCATATTATCTATCATACTTTATCAACAGTAAGAATTACTATTAACATGAATAGTTAGGAAATGTAAAATATATGCCAATCGATCAGAATATGACTGGAAGACAAGATACTGCAGGCTGATGGAAGACAAACCTCCTTGAAAAGGACGTCTTCAGATTCTTCCGGGCTGAGGTCTGCAAGAAATCAGAAAAAGATATAAGACTTTTGGGCATGTTCATCTGAGAGGTTTACTTATTAGTGGAATTAAGAAAAGATCCATACAAAAGACCAGCTTTTAAATTAATGCAAGAGATCCTATTTAATTTTAGTAAGAATAATAACAGAAACCTCCCTTGGGTTTGGTCTTTGAAACAGGTAGACTGTCAAGTAAAGTTCCTTAAATTAAATTTATCTCCCTTGACATATAATAAAATTACAAACCAGTCCAATATTAAAATTTTATCATGAGTACAAAAGAACCGAAGTTAGTGTAAACGGGATAATAGTCAGAAGGATATATGCATATAGGGTAAATTTTAAGAAATGCTTTGAAAATTCACAAAAACATCAAATGCACAAAATCCACAAATTACTCCAGGTTGTCCATCTAAGACCTAAAAGAAAATGCAGAATAAGAGAGAAGAGAGTATAGGTCTTACCAAATGCTTCCATATACTTCGGATCTGTTGGTGACTTGAAATCTGTCAAACATATAGGTTTAGAAAATGGAAAATAAATTTATTAAAAGAAAATTGTTAATCTTTTAATGCATTTGGGGTACTAAATGCTTTTCTAAAAATTGCAGACTAGTTTCACTAAGACCTGACCTGAGAAAACAATACATCCATTGCATGTTTACTTAGTAGGATGAAGGGGGATTAGATTAATAATCCTACTTAAACTTATGTTTACCAATACTTTTGCGAGTCCGGGATTGATGATATGGCCTGGGATGATATTGGATAAAAGGTTGATTATTCATTCCATATTCCCCATGGGATGAACAATCCCCCATCACATCCCACCACCCATCCCATTACTCATCAATCCCATCTCATCCCAACCAACAAAGTAAACATGCAACCAGGGTGTATGTTTTTCCTAGCATTTAGTATGTCAAAAGACAATTTCGTTATACAAAACCATTGACACAATTTTTTTTTTAAAATATAGTATTTGTGGGACAAAAATTCCCAGCATGTAAGGGGCTTCAGTGAAATACTGAGTTTGACGATTGAAGAGTCAGTCAGAAGAGGCTGACACATGCATTTATTGAATCTTCAAACAATTAGAATGTTAGATCCATTAATTTGGTGTACTCTTCCAAAAGTATCAATAAAGTGTAGCACTTAAGCCAATAGAAAACCTCTTGGGCTAGATATTAGGCAATGGATAGTGAAGAACTTAAGATGCCCTAAGATTATGGCTGAAATATGTATGGACAGTACCTGGCATTGATGTCCTCGTTGAGTTTGGGCGCCTTTGTTGCGCAAATGCAAGAACAATAGATTCTTCAACCTGAAGGATAATAGAAGTATGTAATAGTGTTGATGAACTGAAAATAATGAGTATCTTGATAATATTTCCATCAAAACCAGTGAGTTGGAATTAGGAGAAGTACAATAACTTTATGGATTGTTATGAACTTTAAGGGAATATTTTCTCTAGAAGAGAATCTTATTTTGGATGCCACACGCAGAGAGGGGGGAAAGCAGGCAGAGAAAAGTGAGCTATTATTAGGAATGAACAGAATGATATTTATAAGAAAATTATAGATCTCCACAACACATAAAGTCTATTTTGTAAGGAAAACCTTCAGTGAAGCTAGTTCTTTTAAGCCCATTTCAACTGTTAGCATGCTCTCAATGTTTCCTTCTCCATTGAGATCATTAAAATCCTCAACAAGTCTGCTCCTCCGTGGATTGTTACTACCTGTACAATCTCAGAGGGGAAGACCAAATAAATTTCAAACTAACAAGATAAAGCATAAAAAGCATTCAGCTTTAACAGCTTTTCGAGGACAGAAGTTGGGACATCAACAGATAACTAACCTTTCTCCCGGTATTCTTCCTTAGCCTTCTGTCCAGCAGATAGAACAACTTCAAGAGGAAGAGGTGCTAAAGACGACCAGTATTCGTATTTTGATACAGCAATATCAGGGCAGATGCCTGAAAAGACCAAGCATGTGATGAAGAACAAAACTGCTTAAACATATTACTGTAGATAATTTGGCTTTATCCATTTACAATTAAAATAACAGATGTAAAAGCTAAAATGAGAATTCAAAACAGCACATCAGTCTTTAGGACAGAATAGTAATAACTTGTCCGACATGGACTACGTATTGAAATAATGAACACTCTGTGTTTTCTTCTTTTTCAATTGGTCTCCATTGGAAATGACACCAGGGTTTCGGTGGAGTCAGAAAATGCATATGTTGTATGTTTAATTTTTACTACCAACATAAACAACATTTTAGAGCTCGAGTGTCTGTTTAACTATTGGTTTGACAGTCACGAACAGAGTGTACACTTCAGACAGTAGAATTGGGTTTAACATTTCAAAATAAACTTAATTGAATGCAGAGGAAATAGAATGTTTAATGTATATTTTTACTATCTTAATTTGATCATATTTCCTTGAAAACAAATTGTACTTTTTCCATGCCAGAGCAATAACATATACTCATATATTGGTTACCGAGTTGAGCAGCTAAACCCCAGTATCTTGCAAGCCAGCACCTTTTAAGAACAACTTCTTCCTGCAAATGTAAATTTTCAGAAAAGCAGCTGTAGGTCTAATTAGCAAACACTTGATAAATTTCTATTGGTACTATTTGTGCAAAAGGTGGCACCCACCATTTCATGTTGGGTCAGCACCATTCTTTGTGTCATAGACCGAAGAGCTTTCACTTCAGACTCTGTTCCACGAAGTTGTTCAACAACACTTGCAGCCTCATCTTTAGCAATCTTATTCAGTCAAAGCGTCACATAGTTAAAAAAAGTATATTAGACAGGTAGCTGTAAACATGTCGGAGTTGATCACTCACCTTAATATCAGATTGCAATTTTGTCGTCTCCACGTCTATATCTTTTGCTAGCTTAGCCTCTTTAAGTGCGGCCTATATAAATTTTACGATAAACAAGAAGATGGTAAAGAATGAAGAAAATCATCTGGGATATTGGATCAATCTCCAGGTGATTGACTAGATATTTCCGCTCTACCGTTCTTTGATCTAAAATTTATCAAGTAGATGTAATGTTCCACTTCATGAAGACAAAGTCCAGAGGATCACCTCTCTTTGACGCAATGCAGCTTCCTTTCTGCAAATTATTGATATGAGGTGAATAACATGCTAAGCTTGAGTTGAGAGTCGTAATTCGTGCCTTTTATATATACCTGCTCAAAAGTTTAGCTTCCAAAGAAACTCCTTCTCCAAGAGCAGCTACCTAAAGTGTAGGGCATTATAAAATGTTAAGAGTACTAACCATCAATAATTTTGGGAAAAGAGGTTCTATTTAACGCATACTGCATACATTTTGGATGAGCAGCAATACCCTAGAGAAGACAAATTTTGGTAGTCCTAGAAAAAACTCATGACGTGAGAGTAATATTTAGATACATATCAAGCGTTCAATAATTTGATTCATATTAACTATAGAACTATAAGATTTATCTTATAGCTGAAAAAGTCATGCCACATTAAATGCACTAAGCTAAATTTAGACTCTCATTTCTTCCTTCCTATTCCAATTTGTCCCAGAAAATGACAAACTATAATTTTTACTTCTGATGTACTAAAGTACAATAATACATAAAAGCGACGAGGCTAAACAAATCAAACGAAAATGAATATCTGCTTCATATTGAGTATCACTGAATTGGCCCACCATGATTACCCATCTGAGCTGAGAAAATTCTAAATCTAAGAGACAACTGGTATGGAAACACTTTGATTGAAGACAAGGAGCAGGTAAGTGCATAGAATTATCTTATGATTAAATTTACATTTTCAGCCATACAAAGACAAATGAGGTACAACTTCTGAGTGCTTTTATTGTGTGTGTGTGTGTGTGAGAGAGAGAGAGAGAGAGCATATCATAAACACAAATAACACGCAAAGACAAACGAGTATAAATTTTGAGCCAATAAATACAGCGGATTATTTACCTGTTTCTCAAGCTCCTTAACTCTTGCTTCAGCAGCTTCACAACTCTCCTCTGCCAGTCGAAGCTGTGATATCAGATTCAAACTACATGTGTCAGTATAGGATTGCAATTCGCAGAGTGAGAATATGAGAGGGAAAAGGATGACATACCTTTTCGAGGTTATTCTCATTTTCTTCTTGTAGCATGTCGAGCTGCCACGTAAGTAGATATTAGTTTGACAAGGAACAAGCAAAACAATCCATTCCCCCTTTTAAGAGTACAAAAGACATCAGGATGCTTCCAAAACTAGCCTAAACTCTCTCGAAATAAACAACATACTTCATCACGAAGGGCAGAAGATGCACGTCCATCTCCTGCATTTTTTGAATTTAACTGTCCAAAATCTGGTGAGAACCTGCAGTTCACATTGATATGCTGTCAGCTCATTTGAGATTAAATGTGCAAACTGAAATTTGAAAATGAACCATAGCGTGATATTAGAAAAACTACGTGAGCATTGAGACATATGTAGATACAGAATAAACCTCCAAATTCAATTCACACCAGGATGTAAGTCAAAATATACAGTTCATGCATTATGTAATTAACTAATTTAAACTGCCACAGAGCCAAAACACTGTCATTGTAAGTACAAATCCAATGAGCCAAAACATCATTTGAAGGAAAAAACTGTCAAAGTTTAGTTTTCGGAAACTTGGAATATACTGAAACTGACAAGTGATTAATTTTCAGTACTTCTTTTCTCTCTGCCGGTTGATAGGAGGATCAATCGGTGGAACAGGAGCAGGAGTTTTCAGCGAGGTCCTACTTGGAGGAAGAGAAGGTGTTGTTCTACTCGACATCGATGGCCTTCCCGTTGATGATGACCGAGCTGGTGGAACGCCATCCAGCAAGTTACGAGTGACCTACTCAACACATCAGCAGAATAATCAGCTTTCAAACTATGGTTCTACCATGATAAATTGTGCACCTCATACACAAAATAACGTAAAATTTCAGAAATCTACTATATTTTCCACATTTCTATCCTAAGCATTAATCCTCCCACAACATTCACCATAACTACATAATTTTCAGTCGTTCATCTCAGGAAATCATATTCCCACACAAACATCATTGATCCCTAAGATTGAGGCATTGAGCTGCCAAACAACAGCCAACATTATTAGGAAGAAATTTAACTTCATTATACAACTAAAACCGCAATGTTGAGCTGGAAACACACAATTCTGAACTACAAATCCCAATTCAATAGACAAACTTAACACCTACTAGCAGAACACCAAAATGAGGACCACGAAATTACCGCATCAGACGAAGATCTACCAATCTTAGTCGACGGAACCACGGGCTTAACGCCGCCACTTCCGTTCGGCGGCCTGGAGAGCGACAGCGGCAAGGGAGGGTTGAATCGGAGTCCGAAATCACCATCATTATCTCCTCCACCTACTTCATCGTCGTCGTCGTCATTGTCGGCGGCGGCTTGCGAAGCCATGACCTGAGCCAGCCGCTGCGCCGCCGCTTTAGCCGCGTAG
Organism: Lippia alba; assembly: GCA_037834125.1. Classification (NCBI taxonomy): domain Eukaryota; kingdom Viridiplantae; phylum Streptophyta; class Magnoliopsida; order Lamiales; family Verbenaceae; genus Lippia; species Lippia alba. The sequence continues at coordinate 6,640,757 of JBBMKE010000003.1, forward strand.
TTCTGAGTGCGCTTGATGTTGGAAATGCCGCTCGCCGACGACGACCGCGCGTGAGTCCCCCGCGCCGGCGAACTCCCGCCGGACTCACTGCTCCACTGCCGCATTTTCTCCATTAATTTCTCCGATTAATCCAGACAACAACAACACAATGAAATTTAACGAATCAAACTAGGTAAAATCGAAAATGCGAGCTGGAAATTGGTGCGAAAATGGAGAGACTGATGTTGCAGCTGATCCGCCTAGATCTTCGACGGTGTTGGAGAAATCGACGGAGATTTGCAGATGAAATTTGTAGAGTGGTAATATACTATTGACTATTCTATATAAAGTACGTGATTTGATTGCATTAAGATGATAATTAAGGATTAATGAAGTATTAATTCATTTATTATATTTTATGTGTATAGTATTTTTTTTTTCAATTCAAATAAGGAATTTGTCAAATAAAAGCTCCAACTTTATATTTTTATGTTTGGATTTAATTACTCCTTATTCCAATAAAGTTCAAAAAGATTGGAAAAGGAAAAGTAAGGAAGAAAGAGCATTGTTTGTGCTTTGTGGCTTTTCAAAATATTCAAATGTGGTGAGAATCGATTATTTTATATTAATTTTATTTGTGATGTACAAACACTGGTTTTTTTCTAATTTTGGTAACTTTTTTTAGTATATTATATTTTTAGTGTATTTTTTGGTATATTACAATTTTGGGGTTTTCTGGTTTTGAGAAAAGCGGAATCACTGTGCAAATAGTGATTCCGCTTTTAACAAAAGTGGAATCACTGTAGCAAATAGTGAAAATCGTACATTCCGCTTCTGACTTATCAAAAAAATTCATGATTGCAATGTACGATTTTCACTATTTGCTATAGTGATTCCGCTTTTGTTAAAAGCGGAATCACTATTTGCACAGTGATTCCGCTTTTCTCAAAACCAGAAAACCCCAAAGTTGCAATACACTAAAAAAGCACACCAAAAATACAATATATCAAAAAAAATACTAAAATTAGAAATTCACCGCTTATGTATGCCCAAGATCCTATGCATTGCTCTTAATATTATATTTATAATTATAATAAGAATATTATTTTGTAATATGACTTCTCGCGTATATTTGGGTTAGAAATTATATGGAACACCTCTTATGTTTGTATTTTTATTTTTGAGTTGAGGAGTGAAAGGAAACTTTTTCAAAATTGGGGAGCGAAAAAAAATTTTACTTTCCACTTGGGGAGTTATTGGGTACGTGATTCCTGAATTCTGATATAACATTCACTGTTTTTTGGGAGTAAAAAAGAATTTTGTTTTTGAGTTGGGGAGTGAAAGAGAATTTTTTCAAAATTGGAAAATGAAAAGAAAGTTTTTCAAATTTTTGGTACTATTCAAAGATTTTTCCAAAATATAACTCGTAATATACATAAATACGTGATAAATATTCAAAAGATTTTGATCTAACAGTGGCTAATTAAGTCATAAGGAGCAAATTTTATCTGATTAAGTAAAGATTTTAAAACCTACTATTAAAATAGCTCATTAAAAAAAGCTTTGTCGTTCAAACCAACCCAATTATGTGAAACGTAAATCAAATTAAATACGTAACAAGTACATGTATATGTACAAAAGAAAATATAAAATAGAGTTATATCTATATATATACACACAGATAATATGGACCGGGTCACTAATAATTGATTGCAATAAAGGTAAAGAAAATGCAATAATATGTTGACAAGTGGAATTACTAGGTCTTGCAGACCGTTTCTTGTTGCATTAAGTAGTTGTACGTTAACGACCCACGCAGGGGCGGAACCAGGAATTGAGATGAGGGGGGCGAAAATTTATAAGGGGGGACAAAAATAAAATTTTTTTAAAATATATAGATAGTAAACAATATTTTTCAAAATTTGGGGGGGCGAAAACCCAAAATAAGAGGGGGCAAAAATAAATTTTTTTTAA
>JBBMKE010000003.1:6651928-6707958 GCA_037834125.1 Lippia alba
TGCGATGTCAAAATATTATACAATTATTAGTTTGATTGATTAAATCTGGTCGAAACCTAATTTTGACTATAAATTTTTCCACTAAATTTTCATTTTTAATGTTCTAAATATACATTTATATTCATAAATTTAATAATCTGTCTCACTTAAATCCTTTAAACCAACTTTCAAGTTTTAATTTCTAAAATTTCAAGTTTGCATCACTATCGTTTTATATATTATAAAAGCGATAATTAAGTCCCTACTATTAATAATTCATATCATTTAAATCCTTTAGAACAAAATTCAAGCTGACGTGACATATGACACTTAACGCCACATTATGCAAACGACGTACGTCATGTAGTGGATATCGATATAATTGATGAACCATGCAGGTCGAAGACTGACATTAAATACAAAGAATATCATAATATAATTGATAATACACTCAAATGTATCATGTCCACTTCCGCTAACATTATAAGTGTATTTAATGCAGTTAGAGTGTGTATATACTTTGAGCATGCACAAAGATGCACCTCTTCATTTGTTTCACCTAGAAAACACATTAAATTCTTTCGAACTATTTCACCTACTTTCTATCGAGTTTTGAGTGTCATTTGTTGTTTTAAGAATTGGATGGTGTACGTCGGGGACATTCGACCAAATTCATTGTTTGTTCACTTAGTCCACTACATGATGTGATTAGAAATATATTAAATTTCTTTTCTACCTTAAAAAATTCATTAAAAATATTAATTTTGGTATAAAATATTTAAATAAGATGAATTATTAATTTTAGAAATTTAGATGCCACTTTTAAAAGTGATACAAACTTGGGCCATGTTTGAAAACCCTGATCGGATTGGCCGGTCGGACCGATTCAATCGGTGATCGATCGCGATTCCCCAAAACCGCCATTCCGAGCTTAGACCGGTGGAAATTGTTGAAAAATCATTCAAAAAGCGATTCAATCTGTCTAAACATACTTCCCATCAACTTAATAATTATCATATACCAGTGTTGCACCAAGTCATATAAACAGAATAAAATTCGCGCACTCTTCCGCATTCTTTAAAAGAAAAAATTGAACTACAAAATGTCAAAATCAAATATAAAGCTGGTCAGATCAGACTACTAATCCGTCCCCATATAAAAAAACATTTGAACAAAATTATTATTATTATAGTCCGTCATTTTATCAAGCCGTATATTTCGCTTCAAAAACAATCTTTCATTCTTTTTTATTCATAAAATAGCCTTAGCGCGTAACGAGCCTCCATTTAGGTCCTAGTCTCCCACCCCACCTAATCCTGTTTTCCATTTCACTTTCACACACACACACACTCACTCACTTCCAACTATAACACAGCTGTATATAGCTGCTAACTCCCGTGGCTCCGGCTCCATCTTCGGCCACCAAATCTTTTTCTTTTTTCTCCCCCTAATTTAATACATTTTTCTGCATTATACAGATTCTTGGTTAGTTAAATTCAATAGCAAAACAACACAGATTCTTGATTAGTTTAATCAATTAAGCTAATCCCCCTCAGAATAAGACAATCTCTCCAACTTAAACAATAAGGCAATAACTAATTAGTAGTTTTACAAAGAATGAAGACACTTTTATTGATTAAACTAATGATTTAAACAAATGCGAAATTAATATTCATTTTCCAGTTGGTGCGCATTGTGACAACATTTGAAATTATTGAGAAGACAATTTTTTAATACGCAGAGCGTCTCACATTTATTAAAAAAACAAAAAAAGTGAAGAAAGAAAGAAAGAAAACCTATTCTCTCTCTCTCTCATCAAGACACCACCGCAGCCACCCAATCTATCTCTCTCATCACACAATCCCTAACGAAAACGCCATTAGAAAAAGTGTAAAAACCCTCTTCTTTTTCTCTCACTTCAAGAACCCTTGAAAATTTCTTCTCCCCGGCCCCAGATCTCGCTTGTATCTTCCATTTCTCCACTCACATTCTGGGATTGAAGTGTTTTCTTCCCGGATCTCAGCTTGTTTTGTGTTGTTTTCTCTTAGTCTCCCATGCTGGGTTGAGTTTATGAGCTTGCAAGGGAAGCAGAACAGCAAGTTGGAAGAACAGGAAATCGACTTCATATAGATGTCTGGTGTGAGATGAAGCAAAGGGGGTGTAATTGTTGCTGGATTTGGTGCGGTAATTATCTCAGTGTAGTGTTGCTGCTGCTGCTTGCTTGCTTTTTCTCCTTTTCGGCTTCTCCAGCTGAAGCAACCAACGTCAAAATCAGCAGCAATGGCGGACCTCTCACTGATTCCGAAGTTCGCTTCATCAAAAAGCGGCAGCTGCTGTACTACCTAGATGAGTTCGGTGACAGAGGCGAGAATGTCACCGTTGATCCTTCGCTTGTGTTTGAAAACCCTAGGCTGCGAGCAGCTTACATGGCTCTGCAAGCTTGGAAGAAGGCGATACTCTCAGATCCCCTCGGTCTCACCGCCAATTGGAACGGATCTAACGTTTGCAACTACACCGGAATCTTCTGCGCGCCGGCGCTGGATGATCCTTCAATCACGACGGTGGCGGGGATCGATCTCAACCACGGCGATATAGCTGGGTATCTGCCTGAGGAGTTGGGGCTTCTCACGGATTTAGGTATTTTCCACATAAATTCCAACCGTTTCTGCGGCACAGTCCCGAAGAAGTTCAGAAATTTGAAGAGATTGTTTGAGCTGGACATAAGCAACAACAGGTTTGCAGGCAAGTTTCCTTACGTTGTGTTGAGTTTACCTAAGTTGATCTATTTAGACATCCGATTCAACGAGTTTGAAGGAACGGTCCCGCCGGAGCTGTTCGACAAGGATTTGGATGCTATATTCATCAATCACAACCGATTTACGTTTGAATTGCCGGATAATTTTGGGAATTCGCCTGTGTCGGTGATAGTGTTGGCCAACAACAAGTTCCATGGGTGCGTGCCGGCGAGCTTGGGGAACATGAGCAATTTGAACGAGATTATATTGATGAACAATGGATTCAGGTCGTGCTTTCCGCCGGAGATTGGGATGCTGAAGAACCTGACGGTGTTGGATGTGAGCTTTAATGGATTGTTGGGGCCGTTGCCGGATACGATTGGAGGGATGGTGAGTTTGGAGCAGTTGAATGTGGCGCATAATATGCTTTCGGGGAATATTCCGGAGAGTATTTGCAGGCTGCCGAGGCTGGAGAATTTCACCTTCTCGTATAATTTCTTCACCGGTGAGGCGCCGGTGTGTTTGGCGGTGCCGGAGATTGATGATAGGGTGAATTGCTTGCCGAATAGGCCGGCGCAGAGGTCGGCAGCGCAATGTAAGGCGTTCTTGTCGAAGAGGATTCATTGTGGTGCTTTCAAGTGTCACCGATTCATTCCGACTCTGCCACCACCGCCGCCACCGTCGCCGCCGGTTGTGGTGCCGATCTCTCCTCCTCCGCCGGTTGTGGTGCCGTCCTCTCCACCTCCGCCGGTTTATTCACCGCCCGTCTATTCTCCTCCACCACCTGTCTATTCTCCGCCACCACCACCGCCATCTCCACCACCACCCTCTCCTCCACCCCCATCACCACCTCCTCCATCTCCACCACCACCCTCTCCTCCGCCTCCAGTCTATTCTCCACCGCCACCTCCTCCATCTCCTCCACCACCCTCACCCCCGCCTCCAGTATATTCTCCTCCTCCACCTCCTCCGTCTCCCCCACCACCGGCGCCTCCACCCCCATCACCACCGCCTCCAGTCTACTCTCCGCCACCACCTCCACCATCCCCGCCTCCAGTCTATTCTCCGCCTCCACCTCCTCCATCTCCGGTACCTTATCCTCCGTGTATACGCTCACCACCACCGCCTCCTCCAAATCACCCACCTCCTCCGCCACCTCATTCACCCCCGCCACATCATTCACCACCGCCGCCAATTCCCTATTACTATAACTCACCTCCTCCACCCATTGTACACTCACCGCCACCGCCGCCACATTCACCACCTCCTCCGCCAGTTTACATTTACGCATCTCCGCCCCCTCCAGTTCACCACCCCCCTCCCCCAACCTTTTCTCCACCGCCACCATCACCACCACCACCGCAACCTTGTATAGAACCTCCTCCCCCACCACCACCTTGTGTAGAACCACCACCAACCGAATCTCCTCCCCCACCTTACATACATAAGCCCCCACCATCACCTTCACCCCCACCACCCTACGTCTATCATTCGCCACCACCACTGCCATATATCTACGAGTCTCCTCCCCCACCGGCGGCCTCACCTCCGCCGCCAACTCCGGTATACGAAGGCCCACTCCCCCCGATCTACGGGGTTTCCTACGCCTCCCCTCCTCCACCACCCTTTTATTGATTCTTTTGAGGGTCCCCCTCAAAACAATTCCAGAAACACAAAAACAGGTACCTAAATCTAAATCTACCATTACTTGTATCATTTTACTTTATCAAGAACTCACCTTTGCGTCATGGCATTCATGATTCTCATCGCTCTGATGAGGGGAAAGAATCTCCAAATAAAATTATAAAAAAAATACTTAAAAAAGGATATATCCAAGCAGGGATTGTATGTGTGTCAGTCTGTCAGATGTATAATGTATTGTTGAGGATTCTTATAATTTATTTTACTTGCCCTTTGTGGAAGAAGAGAAACAAGACATGATGAATTAAGAGCAGAGCTTCTAAGTTCTATGTATGTTGTTAAAGTGAAACGATTTGCATAATTGATTTTGATTAGTCACTTTCCAAGATTGGGTGTGTGTAAACGTCTGATTTGCCATAGTCTTTTTCATCTCTAATGCTTATCCTAATTATATGAATCTCAGTATGATTCCACCTGCCTCTGAGTGATGTAAACTTCCACATTATGTATCATTTATGCTGAGAATACGAGATTCAAATAGTGACATTGAGTTTGATGGGTTTGAAGAGTTATTATTACAATCAGATCTGGGTTTGTTACATTTGGACCCCTTGAAGCTAGAGTTTGTCAATCAATTACCAAATACGAATAAAACAAGCTTCATTTTGCGTACTTCGTCTTATTATTTAAAACTGAACATCTGTTGATGGTCTTAATCCTAATTATCCGAATATGAGATGTGTGGTACAAATAATTGGTCATAGACACATGTGGACACCTATGAACATAGTTTTGGTACATGAAAATGGAAGGATACGAGTCAACAATATTAATTGAAACTAAAATAATTTGTGTATTATAAATTCATGGACAAGCTCGAACTCATATATATATGGATCCGCTCAAAGTCTTTTAAAGGAGCTGGAAATCAAGATTTTTAATAATTCAACTCTACCGGAACAAACTTGCTGTAGCACAAGGGTGAATCATTGTGAGAAAAGGTTAAAATTTCAATTCGAAGGGTCTTCACATTCTTACTTGACGAAATGATTGCATGAAAGCAAATTAGGTACACATAAAAATAAATTTACACATCTGTCCGTTAAGGGAAGATGTGCCTCTTACTACAAAGTAGGAGATGTACCTCTCAAAGAAAGTAATACTAATAAACATCTACTTTCAAATACCATATTAAACTTAAAAAAAACTACTCTTATAGGATAGATCGTGAGAATTAAACATTACAGTTTATAATAAATTTATCCTTTTAGAATCAATTGAGGTACTGCTTATGGCCAACGAAAAAAAATCATGCTTTGAATCGGGGTACAGTATACTCATTTATTTGTTTAAATATGTGGCAATATTTTAAATATCGCGAAGAAGAATAGTTGTAAACTTATCCAATCGTCAATCGTGTACATACATCAGTCCCAATGGTGCAATTACTTCACATAAGGGGAAGGGCGTCGGCCGCGCGTCGTCTAGTTTAAAGCTAACAATAAATGCTTCCAACTTCCAAAGATGCATTATTTCCTGTTAACACCAACTAATACTGTGTTTCAAAATATTATAAATTTTATTTTTAGTTTAAATTAAAGTATTTTATTTCGCTATTTATGCTTAAGATGGACGTTAGATTGGTGATTTCTCCAATTTGCCAAAGTTGTTTTTATTATTTAAAACTTCGAAGTTTTCTCTTCCACGTAATCTTAATTCTCTTCCACGTACTCTTAACTCGTATCTATGTATATAACAATTTAAAATTATTGAAACTTGAAACTATTCAAGTAATATCTCACACAAATAAGATTAGATATATTTTATGTTTTCTTGAACTAAAATTCAAGTCAAGTTTCGATGAATTTTCATATATGAATACTGAATTTATTTTTATTTTATATTTCACAAGCTCTGCTTGACCTTTTCAAAATCAGAAAATTTACCAACTCGACCCGAAAGATTTTCGTCTGTTTATATTAGGTTTATATTCCAATTCGAGAAAACTACAGGTTCAAATAGTTTTTAACTTTTTATAATAAAATTGCGGTTCTAAAGAAAGTCGGGTTTTCAGGACCTAAGCTATACCTATACTTCTGTACATGTTATTTTATCATATCATATTATACTGAACGCTCGTAACCGTATCGGATACCGTACTAAATGTTTTCTTGGTAAGAAATGTTCATGATGGTATGTTGTATTTGGATTGGGATTCCAGCTCTCCATTACTTTCGGCATGATTGGTATGAATGGATGGAATGAGGTAGGAAATGAATGAACTTTGGAATGAAATGACTTTATTATTATTATTATTTTTGTTTTTTTTGGTTACTCGGACGAAACACCAATCAACACACTCAGCTATTACAAAGCTCAGGTGGCTCCTCATCCCAAATCACCATTGCCTCTCTTATATCGTGCCCCATTTTAGCAAGAACATCCGCGTGAGCATTGCACTCCCGGTACACGTGATTCAGCTGTACTTCCCAAGGCGTCCTCATCAAGTTTCGGCAGTCACGTATAACAGCCCCATAAAAATGATTCTCAATATCTGCCGTCTTCACCAGATTAACGAACATCTCTGAGTCACATTCGACCGACACCCCGCGATATCTCTTCTCCCATGTAATTCTTAACCCCTCTCGTAAACCCAACAGTTCAGCCAAAGTGATTGTGATCTCCCATAGCTTCATTGAAAAGCCCCATAACCAGTTGCCTTGATCATCTCTAGCGAGACCCCCCGCCGCTGCACGTTTTGTGTGTCCAAAAAAGCTACCATCCGTGTTGAGCTTAACCCACCCGGGCGATTGTTTACACCACTTCAAAAGGGGTTGACTCTTGCTGAGTAGGGAGGTTTTCATCTCCATCCTGTCCATATCCGTGGCTAGAAGCACAACATTCCTGACTGTTACGTGTGCAGGTTCGCTTTTGTGTTGGTATTCGAAGATGTTTCTCGATTTCCATACGTTCCAAATCAAGAAAACATTCCACTAACTGCAATCAATGTTAGCTTGACACCAAAACTGTTTTTTAGTCATCTTTTTAACCCAATCATCATCTCCCATACCGTAGAAATCGGTTAGGTCCGCTGCATGAAGCACCCTCTCCCACACCCTCTTAGCTGCGATGCAGTCGCGCAAGACATGAAGAATGTCTTCTCTCGGCGACGCGCAGTGCTTGCAATCAGTCTCCTCCCCTATATGCCGATTGTATCTCAGGGAGTTGGTCATTAGGCTGCCATGTTGGATCAGCCAGATGAAAGTCTTTAGCTTAGACGGTATCGTCATTTTTCAAAACCAACCCCAATTGTTTTGCTCGGTATCTGTGTTACAACGAAGCATTTCGTAAGCACTCCTGCGAGAGAAAAGGCCATTACTGCTTCCCAACCATATGAGTTTATCTCCATGATTCCGGTCTAAAGGGATTGGTGTAGCCTGTATTGCGCCCTCAACATCCGGTGTCAATCTAGTTTGGAGGCACTCCAAATTCCAGCACCCATCATCACTAATCAGAGCCGCAACAGATTTGTATTCATCATCACGGTGGATTTCGTTCTCCAATTTGTCACGTAGCTTCTCTGTACCGCACCATAGGTCATCCCAAATTGAGATTGCACTCCCATCACCTATTCTCCATCTGAAGCCCTTCTCTACCATTTTGGTGCTTTTCACCAAACCTTTCCAAGTGCTGGAAGCAGTGGCTGATGGTTTATGCGCCAAGATATCATCTCCTTTAAGATACTTAGCTTCGAATATGCGTCTCCACACACTTTCGCCCCTCGTTGCCACTTTCCATCCCACCTTGGCAAGCATAACAACATTATTTTTCCTTGCTTCTCGTATTCCCAATCCGCCTAACTATTTGTTATTGGTCACCTTACTCCAACTAACCAGATGAGTTTTCTTTTTGGTGATATCTGATGACCATATAAAGTCTCGATTGTTTCTATCTAACCGATCACATATTGAACTCGGAAGCCAACTTGAGTGCATTTGATAGACGGGAATTGAGGTGGTCACCGATTGCACCAAAGTCATACGCTCGGCCAAACTCAGAGTTTTGGCTTTCCAATTTGCTTATCTGTTTTCAACCCTTTCCATAAGATTCGCAAAACGCTCCTTCTGTTTGATACCATGGCCCAAGCGCACACCAAGGTACTTGCCCAGCTCCCTCGTTTCAACCAATCCAACCAAATCAGTAACACCGTGTTTAATCATGGGAGGAACTTTATTGCCAAAGAAAACTTTCGATTTTGACAAATTCACCTTCAAGCCCGAGGCCTCACAAAATTGGGACAAAATATTATGCATGACAGCCGCGTTCTGGACATTCGCTCTAGCCGCGAGAATGATTCATCCGCGAATAGGATGTGGGAGATTTTCGGTCCATCCCAGCACACCGGAATAGGCTCCCAAAGGCCATCCTCAACCGCCTCTTCTATTAGGTATGAAAGGCGTTCAATGCAAAGTACAAATAGATACGGAGATATGGGATCCCCTGCCGAATACCACATGTCGGAATAATCTCATCTGTCGGTTCCCCATTCCATAAAATTCGAGGTTGGACACATCTCACACAACTCATTATGAGATTCACAATCATAGCCGGAAAGCCAAAGAAAACCAAAGTATCTCGGAGAAAGTTCCAGTTTACCTTATCGTAAGACTTCTCGAGGTCTATCTTGAATATCATGCCACTGGTTTTGCTATGGGAGTGCTGGATTATGTGGAGCAGTTCCTGAAGGGTGAGGTTGTTATCATGTGTGCTCCTTCCCGGGATAAACGAGCTTTGATATGGACTTATGAGACTTGAGATGATCGGCTTAATTCGGAGTACCAGTGTTTTCGTGAGCAGCTTGAGAATAACATTGCATAACGCGATCGGACGAAACTCACTAGCATCTTTAAGGTTTTTGGATTTGAGGATCAAGCAGATGAACGCTTTACCCATTTCATCGTAAACCCTGCCATTGTTGAAGTACTCCACAATAAGTTTGTGGACTGAGTTTCCCACTATCTCCCAACATCTTTGGTAGAAGTACGCTTGGAAACCGTCCGGTCGCGACACTTTATACGGATTCATGGAATTCAACACCCTCTTGATCTCATCCATTGAGGGCACGTGAGCAAGCTTGGTCACTGTTTCATCAGTTAATTTCCGCTGAAGCCAACTTGGAAGCATAGTCGGTTGTGAGTGATCCCCACGTTCAGTAAAGAGATTCGAGAAAAAGGTGTAAATGTGCTCCTGCATCCTTTCCTTATCCGACGTCCATTCACCATCCACTTTGAGTGTAACTATTTTATTTCGCTTCCTCCGACAAATGATAGATAAATGGAAGAATTTAGTGTTTTTATCACCCCAAGAGAGCCAGTCCACACGTGATTTTTGGAACCAGAGTAACTCCTCTTGCTCAAGAATGAGATTATATTCTTCTAAAAGTTCCCTTTCAAGCCTGCGTAGATGAGGGTGCAGTTGCGCCCGTGGGATCTTTTGAATACCTTCGATTCTAGCCATAATATCTTTCTTCCTCCTAAAAATATTTTCGAAAATTTCTCGATTCCATACCTTCAGAATCGGTGGAAGCCTTTCAAGATTGAGGAGAGCACTGCTGTCGTTCACCCAACTCTTCTCAATCACTTCTTTGCAGCCCGAGTTGGTATCCCACGCTATCTTAAAACGAAAAGGTTTGTTCCGTACTCCTTCAACTGACCTTCAGTACAAAGCAGAAGAGGATTATGGTCCGAGTGAACCCGGGGCAACACACGGATTGAATGGTTCGGGAAAACCAGCGCCCACCCCGAATTTGCAAGTGCTCGATCAAGCCGTTCTCGGACATGTACTCCACTTGTCACGTGTCCAGACCAAGTAAACTTAGGTCTGGCCGAATCCAAATCCATGAGGCTACATCTCTCAAGATTGTTACGAAACCTATCACATCGCCTCCAGCAAGCCATATTACCACCACTTTTTTCACTGGGAGCTAGGATATCATTGAAATCTCCCATTAAAACCCACGACATATTGTGTAAATTACCAAAGGCATCCAAGGACTCCCATAATTCCTCCCGTCGCCTTTGAATCGGGCTAGCATAAACCCCGGAGAGAACCCAATCATGTCCCACTGATGGTTTAATCAAGGTATGAATTGCCTGATGCACCCAAAATATTCAAATTAACATTATTTTCATCCCAAAGTACCCACACGCCTCCTTCTCGGTCAATCGTGGGTGCTCGATATGTGTTCGGAAAACCCAAATTATTGATAATGTTATCCGCCCGATTTTCCGAGACCTTAGTCTCAAGAAGAAACAAAACATCCGGATGATGGATACGGATCATCTCTCTAAAATGACGTCTAAACCCGTCGTTTCCCGTTCCCATGCAATTCCACGTGATGCACTTCATAACAAAAGGTGGAAGAAGAAAACCAAACTGGGGTCAATCCCTGTTAACGCCAACATCAGTGGCCCTATCTTTCTCTATGTCCATGGAGAAACCTCCCCCGTCCGAGATGCTATTTTTTTTATTTTCGTCACCCGGGTCTGGCTCCAGTGCAAAAGTGGAACTGAGCTTGTTGTTTTCCATCTGAGATGAGTTATGCCAGTCGACTCCTGTAGGGGTATGATGCTCCTGGTATTGATACGTGTCGCGTGATGAACTCGCTTGCCAACGTTCTAATGGAACCCGCCTTCTACCAATTTGCCCATTGTGGTTGGGCCTCTCCATGTTGGACACCTCAGAGCTTGGAATCTCTGCTATCGGGTTGTGGTATGATCGAATTGGGTTATGGATCATTAGGTTAGTCCTATCTCTGAGTGGGTGTTGGGCTCCAGCTGTCGTTTCGGATTTGGTTTGCGGTATTGTTGGGCTGGCTCAATTATCGGCCCATCTTCTCTTACACTAACAGATTTATTCATTTCTCTATTTTCCCCCACGTTAGTTTCCACGTGCATGTTATCTTTAGAAACCACAGGATTGACTTCTATCTATTCCGTGATCCTCTCATTCCCCAATTCCATATCCCTGTCTTCACGCTGATTTGATTCACCTTCCAAATCCGCAAATATCTCGTAGCGGTTGCTCCTGTTAGGGTTATCCCTCTCCGATGGCGGGCCTTTGCCGCCGTCGCCCCCCGGCTTCGGGCCTCTTCTATTCTTAGCAATCATCCAACTTCCATACACCGGTTTGTTTGTTTGTTCCGGCGGTGCCTGAGCCGCTGCTACGTTGGCCTCTGTGGGAGGCGAGTCGTCTCCCTGTTTGTTATCCTCATTTTTTTTCGGGCATGTATTGAGACGATGTCCGACCCTTCCACAATGGAAGCAGATCGCGGGCAAGTTCTCATATTCTACTGGATAGAGCGTTCCGTCAACTTCAACCGCACTACATAGGGGCTTCTCTAGATCAATTTGCACACAAGCCCGCGCATACTTGTCTTTCGCGCCCCAATAGGTGTTTTTATCCACTTTGACGGGCATTCCTACTGCGGCCGCGACGTAGTATAGCATCTCCTCTTTATAGTATTCAATAAACATCTCTGGAACTCGTATCCAGGTAATCGCCGTCGTAATACGATCCTTCGAAGCTTGGAACTTCGACACCCATTTTCGGACCACCAAATAGTGTCCGGATATCACCCATGGCCCCTCCGTGAGAATGAAAGAACCCTTCTCCTTGTCCATCAGTTTCAGCACGTAGCATCCATGACCAAGCTCCACGAGATCAAAACTCCCTCGAAGATTCCATAACTTATCTATCCGGGTTGACAGTAAGTTGACATTCACGCTGCGATCTAGAATTCTAAGGATCAACGTATCCTTCCATGCTGCACAAAGGGACTCTCGATAGCCGTCATCAATCACAATTCGCGGATAGGGGTATTCCGCCGACGACTCAATAATTTTGATCTTATCCCTGTTTTCCAACACTTCTTCACAGAGTTTAATATCCTCCGAGTTCCTTCCGGTTAGCGACTCAAGATACGAGTTCTTGGCACTATTTCCTTCCAGTGGTGGTGCATGCATATCAGATCCGTCTTCGTTCATCGGGATATCAGCCTCTGATCTAGGGGTAGCCTTGAATTTCTTGGTACTTCTTCTCTCCCTAGTTCCTCCATTCCTTTTGGTTACAATTTTTCGTTTGGAATGCCTTTATTATAGAATTCCTATGATTGGTACGTCCAGTAATATGGTTCGGAATAAATTAAAAATTTTAAATTCATTTCATTCATATTATACACAAATAAAATATATATAAAAATATTAATAATATTATGATTAAGTACATGACTAAAATATTTTATATATTAATATTATTTTATTTTATTTTTAGCAACAGTATATTATATATATAATATGTATGTGTGTGTGTACGCGTGCGTGCATGTGTGTGTGGGAAAGAGAAATGGAGAGAGATATTTATATATAAATATAAATATTATAAAATATTAATATTTTTATATGAGATTTTACTATATTTAATGTAATACATGATTTTCAAAATAAATTTAATATAAGTCTTAAATTTAGTTTTTATAAAATATTTTAATTCATTATGCATATCTATAAATTTACAAGTAAATAAAAAACTAATATATTGAATATGTACTTTTAAATATATAATATATTTGTATTTGTATTTATATTATTTTAATATAAATTTAAAATAATTTATTACACTTTCAACGTGATCATAAATTCGTAATAATAATAAAAAATATAATATATATTTAACACATATGTGGAGATTACATAAAAAATAAATAAATTTTGGAGATTGGGAATGGCTAATACCATGGGGTACCTAAGGAATTGATAAACCCATATTTGTGGTAATGGGCATTACCTCGGTAATGAGCATTCCCAATCATTTTTTGTACCAATCAAGAGTTTGGGAATGGACGTTGGAATACTCATTCTATTCCATCATACCAATCATGTCGTAATTATTTATTTTCTCTAAATTCGAAATTGATTCCAATCGTTATCCCACAAAGCAAACGTCGGCTATCCAATCCCAGCCAAAACCCCTATTTCTTGTTTAACCTAAAACCCTGCATACGTATCCCCATAACTCATATTTCCGACAACCTCCAACCCCACCACCCCCGCGGCCGTAGACGGCGGAATTGAGGACGAAGTAGACGAAAATGGCGACGCCGTCAGCTGCTCAGGCTGTGAAGTCTCTCAATAAATCAGCCGGCCGCCGCCGCTTTGTTGTAAGCTCAAAAAGCTCCGTTTGTTGGAATTTCTTAGTGTATTGGTGTTCAATGTGCTGAGAAGGGATTGGGGGTGGTTGAGGCTTTTGGTGTTTTTCTCCGTTTGTAATTTTTTTTGAGTGGTCGTTAATGAATTTAGCTGATTCTGGTTGGTGCAGTTCAAGACGTTTTCGCAAAGAATAGATGAAATCGACATAGATGTGTACCGCAGTCTCGACCGGCTGGAAGCTGAACCTTCGGAAGGCTCGTCGTTTTTCCGTGATTGTCTTGTAGAGTACAGGGTATGTTATGGTTATACTGTTCTCCTGCTTATGCGAGATTGTAAATAATATTGTTCAATGACTTTATTTGAAGTGGATGAGATATGTTCCTGGAGAGAAAAGGTAGACAACCTGTAGGATAGAAGAAATAAATTCGCCCGTTTAATACTGAAATAGTGTTGTAGAGACCTTCATTTCAGTCTTCATATATATTAACAGTGGAAATTTATCTCTAGGCCGAATATGACAATGCCTTTTGATTCAACTTTGAAAAAGTTAAAATTAGACTGCTCTAATGGTCTTGCTAGCACATGTGTTTGGTTATGTTTCCCAATGTGACACCTTTACTTATTTTGTCATGATGTGCAGGAGCTGAACACTGCTGAGGATTTTATCTCATTTTACGAGCAAACGTTTCCTTTAGTACAAACACTTCCACAAATTATCTTGCAGAAGGATTTGATTATTACGAACCTTCTATCTAGATTGAAAATGGAAGCGAGATTATCTCTTGAAGCTATACTGAGGTATTCCTATGTCTAAGCCATTGAAAGATGGGCGAATTGTTACTCTCCTGGATAGCATCAGTATCCCTGTTAGGATTGATTCTTGGATCAAATATTTGAATGCATCTCCTTTATTTCCTTATTTTCGATTATTGAAGCGAACACTTGTCCTCTACTTTGTTATGTTCAGATTTGCACTGAGATTCGCATATAGTCTATGTGTCATTTTAGCAATATAGGCATTGCATGTAGAGATCTTGTGTAAAAGTAAATGTTTGCAATGTTTTTGGATCTCCTGAAGAGAATCTTTAATATGACCTGATGGACATATTTCATTATAAAGGAGAAAAAAGCTCGGTTCTATTTCTAGGAAGACTTTATGGTATTTAAATCTCTTTGGTGAAACTTTCTGCACTGTAGATACTAGTTTATCTATCAAATATATGTAAGTTGGGGAACCAACTGAATATCAAGGTATGGTTTCTGAATTCCTTTATGCAGAATATATCCTTTTGATTTTGGCTTGGGTCTAGTCACTTGTGACAGCATACAATGGTGAAATGACAAGCTCTCATTTTTATCAGATAACGGGTTTTAAAGATTGTTTTTATTCAACATCAGATACACAGTTTTACTTCCTTTTGTTTGGTTATGCCAAGTCTTTTGTTATATATGAAGATCGTTTTTTATGTTTGTGCTCTAGGTTGATTGCTGCTTTATCTAGAGATCTACTTGGGGATTTCATACCGTAAGTTCCTTCTTATTTTCAACATCTTTATATTTTTCATTGGTCATTTTTTCTCCCCAGTATCATGAGTTAGTAACAGACGGTGGCACTCTTGCTCCTGGGTCAGATTCAGTGTTCTGACTTTTGAGTATAAACACTGACAGTAATGTTTTGTAAGAACTAAGAACAGTGTATTTGAGAATTTTAGCTGATATAGAGAATGTGATAGTATTTTGTGAATAAGAGGTACATTTATATACCCTTTTTGCCCTAAGATGGCTGAACTTCTATACAAATAGGGTAGGTTTTGGTATTTCCTGGAGAATCTTGGCAAATGTTTTCTGTTCTAGGCATATATGCTTTACATGATAGTACTTCAATCCATTATGTTGATTTAGTTGTTCTATTGCTGTCTTATTTTGCAGGTTTCTCCAAAGAATTGCTGATTCTTTGGAATACCTACTTGAAAGTGGTGGCGACAGGGACCCCGAGATAATTGAGCAGGTCTAGAAATCTACCATATCATCTCTATTTCGTGTTGATAGTTAAATCTGTTCTGAGACTCTAACCTTCACTTGCAGATATTCACATCATGGTCGTATATCATGATGTACCTGCAGAAGTATCTCATAAAAGATGTTGGTCATATTCTAAGGTAGTTTATATTTGTATATGAGGTGTTTGACTAATTGTTATTTATATGTGTTGTAATTTTATTGGATTATCGTCAGGGTTTCACTTCCATTTAAAAGTAAAATTAGCTCACTAAATATCAATGTTCATGAAGTACCTAAGTTATGGAAGCAGAGCATGACCTACTGCATGTTCATTGGTATCCTTTTAGACCCGGTCCATAAGATTTTGGGCAAGCTATCTCTCCTTCATAGCGCATCATATGTGAACCTTACACATTCTTATTTCTTACATTTTGTGTCTAGAATCTAAACTGTAATGTGATATGAAGCCAATAGAATTTTTTTTGGTCAATTTTTATGCCGCACCCAAGTTAAGGAAATATTCCACTATTAAATTCATGATTATCTATATGTTTTTTGGATGCTTCATCAGATTTCGATCAAACAATTTATAGTTTCATAGAACATCACAGTTAGAATTTACACACTGCCACATTTTCTGATGCAAGTCCAAAGTGGCCATGTAATAGTTGGATTCTCTTTATCTTCACAGAATTACTTCAAAGTTAAGATATTACCCCAAGGATTACGTTCGAGAGTTTATGGC
This sequence comes from Lippia alba, assembly GCA_037834125.1. Lineage (NCBI taxonomy): Eukaryota > Viridiplantae > Streptophyta > Magnoliopsida > Lamiales > Verbenaceae > Lippia > Lippia alba. Next base: position 6,668,236 of record JBBMKE010000003.1, read on the forward strand.
TGAGTCGGTGTCATTTTTGTTAAGGAAAACACCAATCCAGCAGCTGAAGAAAGGTATTGCTTTCTTATGATTCATTTGCTCCCTTCTTTTGGTGTTAATCATTTAGACTTTGATTTACTTGTGATTCTTATGTTTATCTTGCTAGATAGACTTTACCGGACAGAATTGGTAGTATTTAAATGGACTTTACAACAATTATAAGAATAGCTGCTGTTTCCTGTGTTCATAAATATGGGTTGATCATATAGTTTTTTTCCCTAGTTCTTACTTCTTGAACATGCACACCTGTCCAATAATAGCAGTCTAGTTTTTCTTTTATATCGTAAATAGTCCCCCACATTCATATCATGTAAAAGGATTTATCCATCTGTCTGGAAATTACTTGTCTAACAGAGAGAGTTTTCAATTCTTTTCTTTGTTTCTTATTTTCTCTCTCTGTGTGAATGCCCATCGATCTCGATGTCTATAGTTCAGCGCGACCAACCTTTCGAAAGAAAAGTAATGGCTATCGTTTTTGTGTTAGCATGATTTGCTTTATGTTTATCATGTGTTGGATTGTGAAGGATAGATATATGTTTGTGTTCGTTAGTCCTTTTTGTAGCTAGGATGCATTGATACTCTGCTGGACAACTATCTTCTGACTTTAAAAATGGAACAGGTATCACTAAACTTATGACCGAAGTGGTAAAGGAACCATCTGAAATCAGAAAATCTGGTGTTGGTGCATTACTATCTTATGTTATGAGAATTACGCCATCAAAGTTGCACTCGAAGGCAGAAATTTTAATGCCACTGCTGGTGGATGACTCTTCCTTCCAGATTGGTGGTCAAAGTATTGAAGGTTTGTAATTGCATACTTCAAATTCATTATTATGCTTCTTTACTTTGCTCTTTTTGGCATTATCCGCTTCAGCAATTTGTGTGACATGACAGGTTAGCCTTTTTGGTGTTGATAAAGAATTTAGCTTCACATGCTTTTCTAAACTCTATGAGACATGACAATTGGCTGCTTTGGTATCATATTTAAATTTATGGACTCGCAGAAAAAAGTGACTTTGTGTTTATTAGGTAAAACCCTTGTATTGGTTCTACTTAGCCTTTGTTAGGGATATGTATTTTGTAGTGGTAAATGACTTATTTATCATGTAACCTGAACTTCTTGATGGATCATATTGGAATGGAAATGGAAAATGTTGAAAGAGGAGCAGATGTAATAAGTTGAATATGGAAAATGTTGAAAGAGGTTGGATCCTATAAAGAACTGGTAAATATTTATCATAGATGGAATTTATTTTCCTTACTGTTATGATAGCTATGTTCTTCCGGTAGAAATAGTGATAATCATCTTTATCGACTAATTGACTGTACTAAAAGTCACACAGGGTGTTTTGATCTGAATAACATTCAAAAGGGGTAGATTCAAAACATAACTTTTAAAATCAGGGTATACGGTTCTCTTGCCCCACATCTTGGCTTTATAGTCTTTATCTGATGTGACGTGGTTATTGCTATAACCTTTGCCTCTGTTTCGTATCATCAAATCCTAGCATCTATTCCATAATATATTTATGCATTCCAGGCTCCGAAGCTGTTCTTGAATCACTTATCGTGGCCTTCCAGAGACTTTACACAGAGCTGGATCCATCCGGATCGACTTTCATATGGAAATGCTTGAGTGGAAAAATAGAAGATGCTATTAGTAATGGGAACTCCTGGCACCTGAATTACCTCTTGGGCCTGCTTATTTCTGTGTTGCAAAACGACAACTTTCAGAAATTTTCTGGTGTGCTTCTAGTGATTTTTCCCTTTTTGGTTTCTCATTTGCTTTTCCTCAAATTGACCTTGGACATGTTCTATGCTGTGCAGATTATGAAGCCATGATTGAACTAGTTGGTCTGCTTATGCAGACTTATGTTATTCCTGATAAGATTGTTGACTCAAACTCGGAGGTCATTGATAAGGTCCTCCAATTAATGATCTGCATTATTGGTGGTCTCTCCAACTCAAAAAATACATCTGCTTTAATGCGGATTTCTTCACAGTGGGCGCCAGTATTTGATATAAGGAGTGAAAGGTATTGCTTTTTTTTTTTTTTTATTTGACGATACAATTGTGCTAATTACTTGCTGTTAGGTCTTCCCCTTTGCTTCGTGTCCTCACATGTTTTGGCCACAGTTTATTGACTTTCATTGGAGATCTTCTAACGAAGGACCCCGCTATTCTCGAGGTCTTTGGAACACATGCCATACGGTAACTTTGAACGACCTACATATCACAGTTTTTTCATTCATTTGATATCTTTTTTTCCCCTTTGTAAACAGTGTTTTTTTAAACCTTCATTCTCTTACTTGATTTCAGTGCATTCAATAATTTGATAGAAGTATCTGATGAAGAAGTTCTGTATCTGATGATATGTTTCTGTGAGAAACTGGATGGGAGAAGTTCTAGCTTCTTGGATGGAAATTCCAAGGAGAAGCTCTCAAATATTCATGATTTCTTCGAGAAGACTCTACATTATTGGATCGGGAAGATTGGGGAAGCTGTAAAAGGGAATATGTTTCCCATTCCTTTTCAGAAAAGTAAATTGGCGGTCTTATGGGGTGTTATTGTTTGCTATTCTCATTTTGAAGATGCCCAAGGAAACCCATCCTTGTTGATGAACTTGATAAATGCAATTGACGAGCTTTTGATGATGGGATCCAGTAAGACATATCTTCTCACACTTCATTTATGTCCTGCAGCTTAGTTGACATATATTTTGTTAGGATTCTAGATTGCAATCTTTTGTGTTTGTTTAATGGAAAAGAATTTTTGGTGCAACTCTTTGCGAAGGCTTTTGGAAGGATTTTGCTTGTGTACCAAGTATGAAGCATGTAGATAATTTTCTTTTTTTGTATCACTTGCACTATAAATCTTCACTGTGTTGCACTAAGCTATGGTGATAGATTGTTATCTTGCTCTAAGATTTTCTGTCCTTTAATCACGTTTCTTATATGCTCTTATTGATTTGTTTAGCGGTTCTCATTTATGTATTACTTTTGAAGATTTTGCAGACTTGGCGCACAACACTTGGCAGAGCTTGATTGGTGCGGCTTTGCGTTCTTACCATAAGTTAGTTTCTAACAGGAATATTGTTCATCAGGAGTCCACAATGAGTAAATTCTTGGATGTTGCAAAAAGATATAAGTCGTCGCCTCAAATATTATCTGCAGTAGCTGATATTTTGGATTCAATTTCCTTGTAAGATAATGGTTATGTGAATGTATTTAATTCTTATTGTGTAACTTCGGTTGCTTCTAACTTTCTCGTGTATTGGTAACATCTCCACTAAGCTTCATCAATTATGCAGGTCTTTCCTTCTTCCAGCTAGAAATGTGTTGGACGATCTGGATGTATTTGCTGAAAATCTATCCCATGCCAACAAAGAGATCCGCCTTTGTACTATACGCATATTGTGCCATTATGAACCCATGTACTCAGAACATTCAAAGAAAGAACTTCCTGTTGAAACAATGGATGTGTCCGAGAGTAGCCATGTAGACGACTACCATAATAATGTAAGCCAATATAATTTGTGTGCTTTATGCAGTTTCATGAGTTCGTTTAAGAAGTTCATTTTGTTCTTTCTGGATCTTAGGTTCTCAACCTTCTCAGATCAATTGAAGAGACTGCCCTTTCAATTGCTACGAGTCGTAGAGTTATTCTACTAATATCTAAAATACAGATGAGTTTAAGTTCGCATAGAGTTGCTGACCAGTATATCCCTATTGTTTTAAATGGGATTGTTGGCGTATTCCATAACCGGTTTAGCTATTTGTGGAATCCAGCCTTAGAGTGCCTCAGTGTCCTCATTTGTCAATATTTTCAATTGGTGTGGGACAGATATGTTAATCATCTTGAACACTGTCAATCTGTTTTCCTAGCATCTCATAGTCAACATGGTGGAAGCGATGACGAGGCCAACATAGAAACTGGTATGCTCCTTTTGATGAATAGTTTGATTGGGCGATGGCTCATATCTCTTACTCTACTTTTATGAAATACATTTGTGTCAGTTATACCTAGCTAAGTTCATCTTTCTGCTGGCTTTCTGTGCAAACAGAAACGATAATAGGAAATTACTTTTGCTTATGTGATTACATGCCATGAATCTAATTCACAGCCGTTTGTTGGTTTTGTAGGTCTAATTGGACGCTTCAATTCTGATATGTCTCCTGTATTTGATAGCACTCCATGTGCCACAGTTTTGTCCTTCTTGATTCAATCTTTACAGAAAGTTCCAGCTATAGCAGAATCTCACTCTCGACAAATAATACCCCTGTTTCTGAAATTTTTGGGCTATAATGTTGATGATATCACAAGGTGATTATATATGCAATGTAGTCTAATAATATAGTCAAATATTCTTGCTTTTATGAATTAAACAAGATATGTTGGTCTCGTCTTAGTTTGATCATGCATCTTTGTGTCAGCAATGTGGCAGCACATACACTGGATCATAAAGGTAAAGAATGGAAGGGGGTTCTCAAAGAGTGGTTGAGTTTGTTCAGATTGTTGCGGAATCCTAAGGCTTTCTATCGAGGTCAATTCTTCAGGGATGTTCTTCAGTATAGGTTTGTTCCACAAGTACTTGGCCTTGTTAAATTCATCAATATGGTTTAGATTTGACTCTGGTCACGTGGCTGACGTGTGAAATGAACTTCTACTTTGTTCACTGCTTGTATATCTTTCTTTTCTTCTCCATTTTGTTGTCTATATTACCTTATGTTTCGGGTGGGGGTTGTTTGCATTGCAGGCTCCTGGATCAGAATGATGCTGATGTACAGATGAAAGTTCTTGATTGCCTGTTGAACTGGAAAGATGATTTCTTACTTCCATATAGTGAGAATCTAAAGAATCTGATAAATGTGAAACATCTAAGGGAGGAGCTTACAAAGTGGAGCTTATCACCAAACTCAATTGATGCAATCGATGTTCGTCACAGAGCTTATGTTATACCTATTGTCATACAGATACTAATACCAAAAGTTAGAAATCTAAAAACGCTTGCTTGCCAAAAGGTACTCTATTTTGGATGCTTTTGGAATGCAATGTTTTCTTCTTTTTGTTTATCATTTGATCAGAAACTCAATGAGGTGCACTTTACCTTTTCAGAATGCAAGTGTACATCATCGAAAGGCAGTTCTTGCGTTCTTAGCTCAGCTGGATGTTGATGAACTTCCTCTCTTCTTCTTGCTGTTAATTAAGCCCCTTCTTTCTATTTCTCAAACGGAAGACAAAACCAGTAGAAGTTTCTGGTATTCATTTCAGATTGCCAAGGATACAGTTAATACATCTGATATCTTGAAGCATTTTACTGCAGATGCCATTAAGGACTTATCGTGGAAGAAAAGATATGGTTTTCTGCATGTTGTTGAAGATATTTTGGCTGTTTTTGATGAATCTCACCTCAATCCTTTTCTTGATCTACTGATGAACTGTGTAGTAAGGGTCTTGGCAAGCTGCACATCATCCCTTGGCAGTACAAGAAGTAATGGATCGTCATCTACACAAGATTGTTCGACCTCTGACTTGGATGTTGCTGACTGCCATGAAGTGGATGATCAAACAACGGTAAGATTGACGGAACATTGCTGTTGTTTTATGGATGGAAAATATTTGTGGATAAGGTTTTGGATTTCAAGGACATAGAAGAGAGTGCTTATTTCTAGAACCTCTTCACCTAAAATTTCTGGTCAATTTCTGTCATTGAGTCAACTTATATTTGGAGTCCTTGCTAATGTCTGTTTGGTCATTGGAAAGACGGAAGCTGTAGAATATGTTGAAAATATATTTTATGTTCTGTCTGAATACATTATAATGACAATTTATATAGATATCCTCCATATACTTGCTCTACAATCTAAGATGTTCTTAATCTGGGAGTTATAAACTATTTTCTCTGAGAGGGTAGATCACGACACATGACTGTTGCATGTTTAACACTCCAGCTCCTTACAAATGCAACATGCAATGATGCATGTGTGTACCCTGTTCTAGTATGTTTTGGGAAGTTTCCTCAAATACCTTGATTTCTATAAAATATTGTCCCATGTTCCACTTTTTTTGTGCTCAATAGTGTCTTTATTTACTCAGCAATTCAAATTTGGACAGTAAGATGAACTTAAATCATAACAATGAATGGACTTCACTCGATTTCAGGAGCGGGTGTCTGCGAAGCAATTCAAGGACTTGAGATCCTTATGCCTTAAAATCGTGTATCTTGCACTTAATAAGTATGAAGATCATGATTTCGGTGAAGCATTTTGGGACGGGTTTTTTGCATCCATAAAACCCTTAATTGCCAATTTTAAGCAAGAAGGTGCCAGTAGCAAGAAACCAAGCTCACTGTTCTACTGCTTTCTAGTGATGAGTAAAAGCGACAAACTTGTGGCACTATTAAACAGGGAAAGAAATCTTGTGCCTGATATTTTTTCCATGCTTACTGTTCCATCAGCTTCTGAATCGATTGTGTCTGGTGTTTTAAAGTTCATTAAGAATTTGCTGAAGCTCGATAGTGAACTCAATACAGAAGACATTAGTGCCAAAAGAATTCTACTCCCTCATCTTGATGTCCTTATAAGCAGTTTGCACACTATTTTCACGAGTGACAATGCTACAACGAGGTATTGCAATTCTGCTTATTTTATTTATGGTTCTGTCCGTCTCTTGGTTTGGCAGCTATTATTTTCCATAATGTGCTTTTTCTTAGTTGAATGATTTCCGATAGAGATTTAAGTCGAAGCAATCTCTTTTCTGCGTTGGTTGTGATAGTAGTTGTCTTTGAACCATTATTAGTTAAACAGTGCACATGCATATGCCATTAGCCTTCCTTGATACTCTAATAGACATATAAGCCCCTTTAAGTGAGATAAAAGGGCTCTTGTCAGGCAAGATAAAGAGACCCAAGATAAGATTCTACACAAGAACTATCAAGTAGGAAACTAAACTGAATTGTTTGTCCCCATTGTTGGATCTCACAACTGAGGGAAACCAATCAGAATTAGCTGATAAAATACTTTTAACTTTTGTGGAGTCCTGTATCTTTTCCGTTTACATGCTATGCTGATCAACCTGGTTTGAGCACTCATAATTATTTTTTGCATTTTAGTTCAGGTTTCAGACTTTCAGCTCAATTTATGGTTTCTGTTATGTCCAAATGTTGTTACCAATAGGATCTGATGTGGCATTTCAATTTGGTGACACAAAAAAGAGATTTCTGTTAATACGACTTCTTTGCTTGTCATCTGGTGTGAAGACCAGATGTAGATAAATCAATTTGTTCATGATTTTACTTCTTTTCCTCCCACCCCCCAGGCGATTGGTTAAGTCAATGGGCAAAAGGGAATTCACTATCTTCAGCTTATTATCAAAGTATGTGAAGGAACCTTCAGCAGCCAAATCATTTGTTGATATACTGCTCCCAATGCTTACAAGGAAACACCTGGACTTTGGTTAGTCTCTAATCATTTGATCTTTTAATGATTAGATGTTCAAATTTGATTTAATACATATTACGTTGGTTGCTCTTGTAGACACCTGTGTCAATGTACTGCATATCATCCGACAAGTGGTACCAGTGCTTGGCAGTGGAAGTAGTAAAAAGATTTTGAATTCAATTACCCCAATTCTTATTTCGGCTGGTTTGGATCACCGTAGTTCTATTTGTGATGTGCTTGATGCTCTCGCTGCAAATGATCCTTCTGTGCTTACAGTGGTAATGAAAAAGCCCTTAGAATTCTTTACAACCAATTTACTTACATTGAGCCTCAGAGAAAGCAATAATAACCTTGTCCTGTATGTCTGTTTCATACAGGCAAAACTTCTTCGTGAACTAAATGCAACGTCAGAAATGGAGATGGGTGGTCTTGACTATGACAAAATACTTGGTGCTTATGACACCATTGATGTGAAATTCTTTTATACAATACGGGAAGAGCATGCCTTGCCAATCTTGGCTCACTCTGTACATGACATGTCATCTCAAGAGATGATCTTACGGCAAAGTGCATTCAGATTAATGCTTTCCTTCATTCAATTTTCTAGTGAGATCCTTAACGCATCCCCAAACTCTGTGCATGTATGGTCTGAAGCCAGCATTCAGCACATAGTGAACAATTTTTTCTTGAAGCACATGGGCAATGCAATGGATAAGGAAGCTACTGTTAAAAAGGTGCTAAATCTGATTCTGTACTTTATCTTAGTTAATCAAGTTCTCCCCTGTTTCAAATTCAACTCTCTCTCTCTCTCTCGTTTGGTTATTGTTGTTAGTTTAGATATTTAACAAATAACTTCTTTTTCCGTACATTCTCTTTTTGTGATTCTCCTTCTATTCTTGAATTTCCTTTTTAGTTTCTACGGGTGTTTATGGAAATTTGAGTGGTGATGCTGTGGGGTTAGGCAGGTGATTCTCTTGATGGTAATTGCTCAACTGCTTTTCTCAATAAACAGGTTTCTTGTTTTGTTTTAGGTATGGATTGATTTACTCCGGGAGATGGTATTGAAGCTTCCACAAGTGGCAAACCTTGATTCTTACAGGGTTTTATGCAGTGATGACCCAGAACAAGATTTCTTCAACAACATAGTTCACTTGCAGGTAAAGCACTATTTTTTTTTTTTTGCTGGGAAAGTAGGCTACTAAGTATGAGCAATATTCATTTATATATATGTTACCCATGCAATGCTGTTTTCCTGCATGCAGAAACACAGGAGAGCAAGGGCACTTTCACGCTTTAAAAACACTGTCAATTCAGGAAATCTGTCAGAGGTAACCTTTTTTAATTTTTTTTTTTTGGAAACAAAAAACAGTTTCGTACTTTGTTTTGTGTTGCATAACCATCTTGCATTGAACTTATGTCTGTTCCTTTCCAGGTCATCACCAATAAAGTGTTCATCCCATTGCTCTTTAGCATGTTGTTTGATGTGCAAAATGGAAAGGATGAACATATTAAAAGCGCTTGTATTGATTCCCTGGCATCAATTTCTGGTTGCATGAATTGGACTCGGTATTATGCATTGCTATCCAGATGCTTCCGTGATTTGACACTAAAACCAGACAAGCAAAAGCTCTTGTTGCGCCTTATCTGTTCTATTCTTGACAATTTCCATTTTGAAGAATCTGTGGTCCTTGAGGCCAAAGTTTCTGCTGGTGACCGTGATCCATATGCTATTGATATGCCATCTTCATCAACAATGACAAGATGTTCTGATTCTGGTGAACTTCCTGTCATACAAAAGTGTTTGCACAAAAATTTATTCCCCAAGATTCAAAAGTTGTTGGCTTCTAATTCTGACAATGTTACCAAAAAAAGAATTTCAGACAATGTGAATGCCAATATCAGCCTAGTTGCACTCAAACTTCTGAAATTGCTCCCTGGTGAAATCATGGACACACAACTTCCAACTATTATTCACCGTATTTCAAACTTCCTAAAAAACCGCTTGGAAAGTGTACGTGAAGAAGCTAGGTCTGCTTTGGCTGCTTGCTTAAAGGAACTAGGATTGGAGTTTTTACAATTTATTGTCAAAGTTTTGAAGAGCACATTGAAAAGAGGTTATGAATTGCATGTGCTTGGATACACACTTAACTTCTTGCTGTCAAAGTTTCTTACAGATCCCATATCTGGAAAGTTGGATTACTGTTTAATTGACCTTCTATCCATTGTGGAGAATGATATTCTTGGCGGTGTTTCCATGGAGAAGGAGGTGGACAAGATTGCTTCAAAAATGAAAGAGACTAGAAAGCAAAAGTCTTATGAAAGTCTCAAACTGATTGCTCAGAACATCACATTCAAAACTCATGCTCTGAAACTTCTTGCACCGGTTGCAGTTCATCTGCAAAATAAGCATCTTACCCAGAACGTGAAGTCGAAATTGGAGAACATGTTGAACCATATAGCTGCTGGTATTGAGTGCAATCCATCTGTGAATCAAACTGAGCTGTTTATATTCACCCATTCCCTTATTAGAGATGGTATTAATGATGAAGGTGATGAGAATTTAAATGTTTATCCTTCAACGAAAAGTAAAGCGGATGGAGATGATGAAGGACTCCAATCAATTCAAACCAACAGATTAATAAATGTTGATCCACGATTTTCTCATCTGATAACATCATTTGCTCTTGGACTTCTGCAGAATTATATGAAAACCATGAAGCCCAACAAAGAGGATCCTGAATTATTATCACTATTAGATCCTTTTGTTAGTTTGCTGTGCCGATGCTTGAATTCAAAGTATGAAAACATAATAGCTTCTGCAGTTAGGTGCCTGTCCATACTAGTGAGGTTGCCTTTGCCCTCTCTTGTATCCCAAGCTGAGAAGATGAAGAATTCATTGTTGGTTCTTGCTCAAGGTTCAGTGAATGTTAGCAGTCAATTGACGGAATCGTGCATAAAGTTATTGACGACACTTCTCCAAAGCACTAGGGTTACACTTTCAGCTGATCAGTTACACATGCTGATCCAATTTCCTTTCTTTGTTGATTTAGCAAAAAATCCCTCGTTTGTTGCGCTTTCTCTTTTGAAAGCTATTGTTCATCGGAAGCTGGTAGTTCCTGAGATTTATGATGTAGTTCAGATTGTAGCAGAATTGATGGTACAGAGTCAACTTGAACCAATTCGCAAGAAGTGTAGTCAAATCTTACTTCAGTTTTTGCTCGGCTACCATCTTTCCGAGAAGCGCATACAGCAGCATCTTGACTTCTTAATCACAAATCTAAGGTTAGATATAGTTAACTATTAGCAAAATTCCTGCCCCCACCCCACCCCCACCCAAATTTAATGTGCAGCGTCGTTTATATGGCTTATTCTGCTGTTGCAGATATGAACATTCCACTGGAAGAGAAGCTGTCCTTGAGATGCTTCATGTTATTATACTAAAATTTCCACAGAACATCATAGATGCGCAATCTCAAACCCTATTTGTGCATTTAGTTGTTTCCTTGGCGAATGATGATGACAGTAAAGTCCGTTCGATGACTGCTGCTGCAATAAAGTGTCTTATTGGTCATGTGAGCGCGGGTTCGCTTCATTCCATTCTTGAGTATTGTATGTCTTGGTACCTCGGTGGAAAACAGTGTCTGTGGAGTGCTGCAGCGCAGGTAATTAGTGAAGCCATTTTTTTCAGCGAAAGTCTGACACTACTTTCCTTTTAACCTTTTATCGGTGGTTCCTTCAGTCCTTGATTGGGATGTCTCACCTATGTGTAACTACACAAGCTTCCCCACAAATGCTGTTTCTCATCGTAGAAACTTGCACTCGAGAATTTTATTTTGAGATTCTGATATCACAATGTATCCATGCAAGAACAATTTAGAAACTTACTGAATTTGAATTATAACATCATTTGCACGATCATAATCAACAAAGAAAGTAGCTGTGAGGTGAAACCAAGAAAGAATATTTGTGTAACTGTTTATAGTTGACGGAGGATGTTGCAACTATTGTTACTTTTTTACAAGAAGGTTTTGGTTGTGCTACGTCATAGCTGCATTTGATCAACGCTGTGTTGCATGTGAGGAACTTGAAATTTACAAGCGTTTATTTTGAGATTTTTTCAGTTCAACAGAAAAGCTGTTGTGCCACTACATACTCAGCACTGCCCTCTGTCTCAGGATACCTTTTGACTATGTCTTGCTGTATTTTTGCAGGTTTTGGGTTTACTTGTAGAAGTAATGGGAAAAAGTTTCGAAAAGCACCTCAATAAAGTACTTCCAGTAATGAGAAGTATTTTACAATCTGCTGCCAGTGCTATTACATCTACGCAGCAAGATTTGTCAAATGAAGCAGTTGTTCCTTTGTGGAAGGAGGCATATTATTCGCTGGTTATGTTGGAGAAGATCACCTACCAATTTCCTGACTTGCTCTTCGATACGGGTCTTGAGGTATTTGTTATTCTTTCCATGTGTCTACTTTTGTGTCCGGAATCTGTCTCTTAGTTAATAAACACTCTTTAAGTGGTTATTATTGCAATTTGCTTATAAAATCTTCTTTCATTGGGCTGTTGAGGTATTGTTGATATCAATTCTTCATAATATGAGGTCAGGGTAATGTGTCATGATGTTTAACTATTCATAATATGGTTAATCACATCTGGAATGCTCCGAGTTTATCACATGTATTACTCTCTTTCTTTTAAAATGATCCTATTCTTCTTAGTTTCCATGTTATGCAACTGTTTTGTGCGAAGGAGGAGGTTTACATACTATCAAACTCTGAGGATATCCAGATATAATTAACGATAGGGTAACTATAACAGCGTGAAATTAAATTGCAAGAGAGGCATATGTAATTTTGATATCAGGAGCGATAATTTTGTAATTGTATATGATTATAGAAGAGAGCTCTGTAATTATTTGTTAATTATGTTTTTCCACTTTCACTATCTGAAAGGCATCTATGACGATTATTTTCTGCTATGTTATGACGATATGACCAGCCACTTGATAAATCTTTCATGAAATGCAGTTTTTTGTCTTCAATTTCTTATCTATTGGACCGCTAATATTCTTTCCATTCTTACAGGATACATTGGAAGCTATATGCGAATTCCTTTTGCATCCTCATTTGTGGTTGCGTAACATATCAAACAGGATTTTGTCCTCTTACTTTGCTGCAGTAACCAACGCGTCCAAAGATGTCCAAGACATATTTAAAGGGACATTCTTTCTCATTAAACCAAGCACACTTTTCCAAATAGCTGTTTCCTTATTTTGTCAACTGAAGACCCCGTTGACCGACAATGCAGCTGGAACCAATATTTTGCAAAACCTAGTTTTCTCAATTTGTGGGTTCCACTCCATTTTAGAGAAAAACGATTGCATGGATGTTTCTAAGTTTTGGTCCAATCTTGACCGTGATGAGCAAGACCGTTTTCTTAAAGCTTTCGGTTTCCTGGATCCAAGAAAAGGAAGGAGGACTCTTGCATCTTTCATTTCTGATGGCAATTGTCAGCGTAATCAGCATCAGCATCCTTTTATTTCCTATTTGCTTCAGAGAATGGGGAAGATTTCCTTCGAGATGGACATTGCTCAGGTTTGTTTTTCGAACATAATGTATTCATCAACTTTGGAGTTTGGAAGGTCAATTTTTTTATTTGTGCAATCAAGGTGTTATTCTCAATTTTGCATGAAAAGTCTTGCCCTCTTGGTCTGTTCTTCATGAAATTTTAATTGAGATGATGACAATTTAACCCTTTTCTTGCAGATGAAAATCGTCTTCGATTGTTTCAAGTCAATTTCGCCAAAGCTTCTTGGTTGCTATGCAACAGCCTCAATCGACAATGATGATTTCCACAGTTATGCATATCTTATGTTGTTGCCGCTGTACCGAGTCTGTGAGGGTTATACCGGAAAAGTTATTCCAGGTAATTATTATCATTCTCCATTTCCAATTTGAAGTTGAATAATTAACCTTTCAGTTGTGGAGAAGGATGTTTACCCGTTTTCTCAATTTGAGATTTGTCAATAGATTTTGTGTGTTATGATCAAATTTCTGTGGTCAAGAAGGTGGTACTCATAATTAGGATAACTACACTGGGATTCCTTGAGGTTTGGCCTAATTACACAAACTTCCTCGAAATACCCTGAAGTTTGGCCTAATGCATGCTACTACAGTCATGAGTTTAAAATAACATATTGACCAGTAAATCTCAAGCAAAAAATAGAGTACCAACGAAAAATTAGAGTTGCCATCATCAAAATTCAGCCATGCACGTAATGTAAATTTTGTTGGCAGTGCTTCCGTAATTCTGTTCTGTAATCTCGCAGACCTTATCTTTGTGTAATTACGTTAAACCTCAGATGCTAAATTATCCCTTACAATAACGCAACTAACAGAAGTTTATGCAATTATACTTAGTAGTAGTGTTTTTCTGGCCAATCTTGAGTTTTACTTTTACTTTTACGCAACAAAGAGAAGTTTGTGACCCTTGTGTTTATGATGGCAGATGATCTGAAACAATCAGCTCAAGAGATTGTTGAAAGCATAAGAGATGTGATAGGAGTGCAGAACTTCGTCCAAATTTACAGCCAAATAACGAAGAATCTCAAAGGGAAGAGAGACAAGAGGAAACAAGAAGAGAAGATCATGGCTGTCGTCAATCCAGCAAGAAATGCCAAGAGAAAGCTCAAAATCGCAGCCAAACATCGTGCTCATAAGAAGAGGAAAATCATGACCATGAAAATGGGAAGATGGATGTAACATTTTTTAGGTTTGATATCATATTCACTTCATGGTATATAGGTTTTTGCTATGTGAATTGGTTTAGAGGGATGATGTATGTACATATAATTTTGAAATTAGGATGAGGGGAGTAGAAGATTTAAACTTTCATGAACTGGTTGTAACTTGTAATTCAATTATTTATTCAGTGAACTATTTTCTTGCTTCTCTCGTGATTTGAGGGCTACAAACGAATCAAGCCGAATCTTACATATCGTTGTTCGAGTTTGAAATCTTATTTAAGTTTGATGGGTCGTCAATTGAATAGGTTTCAGACGAGCTTTAATCAAACCGAACTCGAAGTCAAATTTAGAGCTATTTGATATTTTATAGTAACCAATTACCTTGGTTATGAAGCATTTGGGATTAATATATGTGTAGTTATAATTATATATAATATATTAGATAACTATTTACCTTTTTTGTAAAACACACATATTTACCTTTTTTGTAAAACACACACCCCAAACGACTAGAAAAATTTGAACTTGAATATTTGTCTTTAAGAACCGACTCTTTTTAACTTAGATAACTATTTACCATGATTATGGAGTATTTGGCATTAATATGCGGGCATAAATAATTATATGCGAGTTCTTGTTCTTGTTGCGGTAACTTTTAGTTGCTTCTTAATATAATAAATTAATGGGACAATTACATTTAGATCCCCTGAGGTTTGTTCTAATTACAAATCAGTCCCTCTTGTTTCGAAAATTACATATTAATCTCTAAAAATACTGTTTCAATTGAGGTCCCTGGACTCCGTTAGGGTTCCCTTAATTTTGACATTTGAATTTCTGAAAAATATTACAAAAAAATCCCTAAACTATGAATGTTCTTACAAAACGACCCATTAACTAAATCACATCAACAATGTAGTCCTGTCAAAATTAACGGAACCCTAACGGCATCTAGGGACCTCAATTGAAACAATATTTTTAGGGGTTAATATGTAATTTTCGAAACAAGTGGAATTGATTTGTAATTAGGGCAAACCTCAGGGGACCTAAATGTAATTCACCCTAAATTAATAATGCAAATGAAATTAATAAATATTAGGTAAGTATTTTAATATATATATTCAGGTTTGATACTTTTAAAATAAGAAATTTAAAAAACAAATATTTTTAAAAATATCTCCGTATTCGTGCATCATAAATATACAAATACTTTACGTTCAAAACTATAATTTTGTCGTAATATTAAATTATATCTAATATTCTTTACGTGAAAATTTTAAGATTGTATCCGTGGTGTTTGTATCTATTTCGTGTTTGTGTTTGGTGCATGACATAATAAAAGAAACGAGAAGAGAGGGAAATGTATTTTTTTTATTTTTATTTTTGGAAATGTATGATGTAATGTTTTATATATTGTGTAATAATGAAATATTAATTTCCTAATTTCTAAACTAAATCTAAATGTTTAGTCACTTTTTACATATTGGTAGAAGAAATCTCAGGTCGTCACTTCTCAATCCTCACTTTTCACCACCGCCCTGCCACCGCCGTCGCCGCCACTCTTGTTACCGTCGGCCACCACTGCTCCTGCTAGTCCCACCGCCGCCGCCTTAGCCGAGGAAGCTACTGCTGCTTAAAGGTATTTACTTTTTATGTTGAGAGAATAAACCCTAACTCTTAAACCCAAAAATCTTCAGATTAAGCTATAATTTGGGGGAATTTGGTGTCATCATAACCCAACTAGTTCTATTCTACGTTGCTCATTGGAGTAAGCAATTTTCAAAATGTGTTCTTTACGGTGTTGGTGGTGATGGTGCGTGTTAGAGACCTAGGACTCATTTTCTTTCTTAAGCAGATGGGGAGTTTACGGAAAGAAGAAAAGAAGTTTCATTCTAGAATTTTGGCAGAACCATTGTTTGAAAAAAAAAAATGTCATTTAAGTTAGAATGTGGTATTAAAGTTGAAAAAGTTTAGCTGTTTGTGTGTTGCTGGGAGCAACAATAGAGGACCAGGTTGTTGTGAATGGAAAATCACCTCGGAAGTAAGCTGTCTATCCTATATGAGTCCTTGTGAATACTTGCGCACAACCCTTACCATAATAATGGTAAGCTTCATTCCATTTTTTTCTAGCTTTGATAACAGCTGCAAGGACTTATGTAGGATAGATAGCTTACTCCCTAAGTGATTTTCCATTCACGTGCTATGTTAACAACCTGGTTCGCTATATGTCGCTACCTACAAGACAAGACACAAATGGCCGAACCTTTTCAACTCTAATGTCACAGTCTAATTTTAATGAAATGGCTTACAGATTCTGTAGCAAACTATGTATAATATAGGTAGGTGGATGATTTAAAATGTAACTTCTTGTCGTTATTGATTGTTGTAAAAACCATAAAGTTTGTTTGGATAAAATTGTAATCGCTATGTATCATTTTTATATGGTTAGACTATTATATATCATGTGCATCATTTTGAGTTTCTAATTTACGCAGCCATCTCTTTGTCACCCTATATTCCACCTACTTTTTTACTTCGCGACTCTTAACGCTGCCAATCCTCCACGTTCACTCCGCTGCTCGGTCAGTCTTCATTCCAGGAGTCTGCGTGAGTGTTTCTTAGCTTTAACATTGTTTTGATTCTCGTTTGTTGAGAATAAGAAGTCACTGCATGATCATATTCAAATGCTACAAAGTTTTGCAGCAATGGAGGTTCTCTGCAGAGCATCCGCCATCCTATGTATTTTCCATTCTACAGTATCATTTTTCATCGTTGGTTGCTCAAGTATGCCAAGGCCCTCCCTTGAGCCTGGAAGCATTGAAATCTTCAAGTCCGGAGTTCGATTCACATGTGTATGCAGGGATGCTCCAGCATTGCATAAAAAACAACGATCCCACCAGAGGAAAGATCCTTCATTGCCAAATTCTAAAGAAGGGAAACTGTCTGGACTTGTTTGCTCGCAACGTTTTGTTAAATTTGTATGTGAAAACAGAGCATTTGTCGGATGGTGTTAACCTTTTCATGGAAATGCCTGGCAGAAATGTTGTTTCGTTTGTTACCTTAATCCAAGGGTATGCGCAATCAGAAGAGTATGGTAAAGCTCTTGACTTGTTCTTGTGGTTGCATAAGGAAGGTCATGAGCTCAATCCATTTGTTTTCACCACGATTCTGAAGTTGCTTGTGAGCATGGATTGGGTGGAGTTGGCATGGCAGATTCATGCTAGTATTCATAAGCTTGGTCATGATTCTGATGCCTTTGTTGGGACTGCCCTTATAGATGCTTATTCAGTTTCCGGGGTTGTGAATGTAGCTAAGGAAGTCTTCAAGGGGATTATTAGAAAGGACATGGTTTGCTGGACGGGGATGGTGTCTTGTTATGCTGAGAATGATTGTTTTGAAGATGCCTTGAATCTCTTCAACAAAATGAGAACTGAAGGGCTGCAGCCAAATAATTTTACTTTTGCCAGTGCGATCAAGGCTTGTGTTGGGCTTGAGGAGATTGGTGTTGGAAAGAGTGTTCATGGATGTATTTTGAAGACTTGTTATGAGATGGATCAATATGTGGGCGTTTCGTTGCTGGATTTGTACACTAGGTCTGGGGACATCCAAGATGCTCGACATGTTTTTGATGAGATCCCTAAAGATCATGTTGTTCCATGGAGTTTCATGATCGCCCGATACTCACAGAGTGATCATTGTGAGGAGGCCTTGGATTTGTTTCTAAAAATGAGAAAAACATTTGTAATTCCAAATCAGTTCACTTTAGCTAGTGTTCTTCAAGCTTGTGCAACAACAGGTGGCCTCGAACTCGGAAGACAAATACACAGCCACATGCTCAAAGTCGGTCTTCATCTAAATGTTTATGCTTTGAATGCTCTCATGGATGTCTATGCTAAATGTGGGAAGATTGAGGACTCAATGAGCTTATTTCTGGCATCTGGAAATAAAAACGAGGTATCGTGGAACACGATGATCGTTGGATATGTCCAGGTAGGAGATGCAGAAAATGCCTTCCAACTGTTTGTTAAAATGTCTGAGGAGCAAGTGCTAGCAACGGAGGTAACATACTCAAGCTTGCTTCGTGCTTCTGCCTGTTTGGCGTCATTGGAGGCCGGCATTCAGATACATACAATGGCTATCAAAACCATGTATGACAAACATGATGCTGTCAGCAATGCACTTATTGATATGTATGCAAAATGCGGACGTATTAAGGATGCTCGCGTTATGTTTGACAAAATGACCAAGCGAGATGTCATTTCTTGGAACTCCATTATCTCTGCATACTCGATGCACGGTCTTGGTGACGAAGCTTTGAAAATGTTTGAGAATATGAGGAAAACTGACTGTACGCCTAATGAGTTGAGCTATGTTGCTGTTCTTTCAGCATGCAATAATACAGGGTCCTTAGATCTAGGACAATCTTATTTTCTCTCCATGCAAAATGACTACAATATAAAACCGCGCATGGAGCACTATACATGTATGATATCTCTTCTTGGGAGATTAGGGCATCTCGAGAAGGCCGTAAAATTGATAGAGGAAATCCCTTATGAGCCTAGTGTTATGGTATGGCGCTCTTTGCTTGGGGCTTGTGTTGCCCACAACAATGTTGAGCTTGGAAAATTTGCTGCTCAGCATGTGCTTGAGATGGAACCTGAGGATGAATCAACATATGTGCTATTGTCAAACATATATGCAACTGCCAAAAGATGGGAGAATGTTGCCTTTGTTAGGAAAAGCATGAAGAAGAATAGAGTTAAGAAGGATCCAGGACTAAGTTGGCTTGAGTACCAAGGAACAGTTCACTATTTTGCTGTTGGAGACGAGTCACATCCGGATATCAAATTAATAAGGGGAGTGCTAGAATGGATGAACTTCAAGACCAGAAAATTAGGTTATGCTCCTAATCTCGAAGCTATTTTGCTTGATGTGGAAGAGGATGAAAAGGGACGTATGCTGTGGCAACATAGTGAACGAATTGCTTTAGCTTTTGCTCTTTATAGAACGCCAGCTGGAAGTCCTATTCGGATCATTAAAAACCTCAGGATATGTGCAGACTGTCATGTTGCAATTAAGTTTGTTTCAAAGT
Organism: Lippia alba; assembly: GCA_037834125.1. Classification (NCBI taxonomy): domain Eukaryota; kingdom Viridiplantae; phylum Streptophyta; class Magnoliopsida; order Lamiales; family Verbenaceae; genus Lippia; species Lippia alba. The sequence goes on from JBBMKE010000003.1 coordinate 6,687,549, forward strand.
TGGTACAGAGAGAGATTGTGGTTAGAGATATAAACCGGTTTCATCACTTTTATGATGGCATTTGCTCTTGCAATGACTACTGGTGACGTCGACAAATTCAGAGTTCATGAATGGAGTTTCCATGTCAAACAAATTCATATCAGCAGGTATAAAAAGGAGTTTTCATTATAATGTTTAGTCATTAGTCATTTTATTTGTGCTTCTTCATGCCAATTTCTATTCTCATGCTGGTTCTTTTTCTTCCCTTTCGGAGCATGATCCCTTAACAGAATCTATGGTATGATTCCAAATGTTGGATGTGTCTTTGTTTTCATTTTGGAGTAAGTGGATTGTGTGTACATGACTGTTTTATAAAGGGAGAAACTGATGGAAGGAGGTTAGTAGGAGAATTGTGGAGTAAGGGAAGAAAATACTAAAACAGATGGAAAGGAGGTAGAGAACTGGACATATCGTGGCCTAATAAATAATGGAAACACACTGTAAACCTTTCTGCGAAACAAAAGTATGACATGACTATACTGGGTTGATTTTTCCAGTAAACTGTTTTAGCTATTCCGTTAGTCATAAATTGGAAAAAATACAATATCTGAGAACAACTGTTGATAGTTTCAAATTTTGAGCTGTAATTTCTGAAGATCTTTTACTTAATAAGCTATGAATTGTTTGGGAGTCAAACCTTTCGTCTAATTGAAAAAATGTTTGTTGACTTGTGTAACTGTCGACTTATTTGCCTTTTTTAATAAAGAAGATATCTTCATGTTTTGCATTGGGCAAAATACCTTTTCGCCATTCTTATTCTTAATATGATTCGGACTAATGGTTCAACGTCATAATTAATATAGTGGGGCACTATGGAGAACTTTGGGGATAAATCATGCTCCGACCACGTCACATTGTTACCATTCTTGAAGTTTCACTATTAGATATTGATTATCAAATATTGAAAGTTTAAAATGCTTTCACACAAAGTAAAATCAATATTCATGTAGCTTATTATGGATTTTACTGGACGAGAAGACTAATCCTACCCTTCCCGTCGTTATTGCATGATATCTTTCCACTTACTTCGCTCAAGAAACGTACATTTTGTCTAAGTGCGAGGAAATATTCAGAAATTAGTGGATAAATCATGATTGTGTTTTCTTGACCGAGCGAAACTTCGTTTTCCCACTAACCTGCCTCCATTTCACTGTTTTGCTAATTAAATCTGCATGTGTCCAAGTTCCATTTTGCTCTTTGTGATTCCATAGTGGTAATGCCGATATATTAATTGAAAGCAACATCTTACTTGCCATTTGGTTTATTTGTTATATTCATGATGCTGAACAGATTTGAAAGACCAGCTAGAGATTGTTATAGCCATTACACGATTCCAATCTTAACATAGATTTAATCTTTAGAAAGGATTACATGTGAAGATACTCTTGATGTGTAAAATTCTAATCTTAACATCAATTATAGTTTTTAGAAAGAATTTCAGGTGAAGCCATTCTTTGTGTTTAATGTTTCAAGTTGTTAAATCTCTGCATGAACAGAGGAACCTATTCGTTGTTATATAATGGAAGATGCATGCATTTATGGAGTGTAAATTATACTAATCTGCAGTCCCATTTCTCGAAAGTCTGAATTCATTCATTTTTTCATACTTCCCGTAGAATTTGAGCAGCTTGGGTATATACTAGCCAGATTACCTGATTAAATTGGCCTTGAAAATTTGAAAAAGAAAGATGGAGAAATAGTTGGTTGCCTGTTAAAGCAAATGCTTAGCTTTAAAGTTTCATTGTTTATGTCATTGTTTCTTAAAATAAAGTTGTTTATGAGATGTTTGCACCACAGTACAGAAGGTGTCATTTTTTTATATGCTCTTCTGCATTTCATCTTTTCAGGAACATACTTTTCATACTTTACTACCATGTTTTTTGTTCAAAGCTGGACCGATTGGTTTAACTATAATTCTAAGTACGATTCATTGCTTGACAACAGGATTGTGTGCTGAAAAGGGGAGAAATGACATCTCCGCTGCTCAGATATATCTGAAATTGCCCAAAATGCCCTCGCTCAGAATCGGTCATATGGAAGCTTCTCATGGATATGGAGGTAAAGTCCCATCATCGCTAGAAGAGGCCGTGCCTGTATCTGTAAATTGTAATATTCTGCTTCATGATATGGATGAAACAATGTCAACCAGGAGTCGCTGATTTTGGAGTATTATGATTCGGGGAATTCCCCTTCTGGTCACATCGCTTAACCTTAAACCAATCAGCGCAATTGCATCTTCCATTTTTTCGTTCCAAGTAGCTTGAAGCGAAACAAAAGGAGACGGTTTTGTTCTCGGTGAAATCTACATGTATCGTGCTGACGTGGCTTAAACGGTTAATCCTCACCGTTTGGTGTTTAACGCCGGCACCTATGCATTGAAGAATATCTGTGTGGAAGATATATTAATTTGGCCTATGGAGATATATTCTTGATTTGTTTAGTAACTTTAGTCTCTACTTCCTGGTTCAGAATATTGATGTAATTGAGTGAAAAGTACATATTGTTCTCCTTTAATTTGATTTACAAATTTTTGTTTTTTGTCAACTTGCTCAGTTTTTAACCATCTTTGTACAGAAAAGCCCGTTTTGATGTGGGCGTTTTAACCACAAAGAACCTGTAATTTACATCTTCTGAAAAAGACATGAAATAGCCTGCACATCTAACATTATTCTCCGAAGAATATTATTTAAACAATTCTACAAAGGGCTCTTCGAATCCACTAGTAATTATACTGAATTGTTTTTTTAGTATGACAATTTTACTTTTGGACAAAAAAATTATGCATATCGTTTTGCTCTTTAGAAATTGGTCAGCTGGAACATGATAGAATATGTTCGGTTGTTCTTGAATAGGAACAATGTTACATGTTCAAATCACATTGGTCTCATGGAGTCTAATGATATTGAATCGAAATATCACTCTTCAACCTAAAACACTTGTACCATCGTTTCTCACCATATTTTCTATTCTTCTTGTAGCCGAAAATCCAACAATTACAATGATAAATAAGTTTATATACATATATATAGAGAGAAAAATATATAGAGAGAAAAACAATTCATGCCCTCACTATCCATAAATGAATTAAACCTGGAAAAAAGTTTTCTTTTAGAATTTTTATATGAAAAATGTTTGTCATGAATGTTCGACACGATACGCCACAACAAAATAATTCAGAGATTAAAACCTATTGAAACAAACAAATTAAAAAGAACTAAAGGTAACTAAATTTCCAACTCAAATTAAGCAACTCCTGCAAAAAGTCAGAGAATAATCAATAGCCAAAGTGGGTCCCCCCAAGAACATGATTAAAGTTCTTATAATTAAGATTATGAACACTAAATAATTTTCTAATATCCAAATTAGTAAAAGAAGGTAATGATGATGGTGAATACAAATCATACATATATATATATATAAATTGTACGTGGGTAAATGTTAATTGAATAATAAATATAGGATGAAATTAAAAGGGGCCCACAACGGAAACCCGGGTTCGCACGCGTTGTCAGTTATTGGGCCCCACAAAGAAGCCCACCTAAGCCCATAAAGCCCACGCACGTCCATGCAGGCGTGGAATTTTGTTGTCGCCAATTTCGAGATTCTTTCTTTAACGCCGTTATTTTTATTCCTACGCATGACACACCATTTTATTTTTATTTTATTTTATTTTATCTTTTTTACCTTTTCCGAGGGCCTTTTTTTATTTTAAGGATATATATATATTTTTACCCTTCTGAATTACGAATTTTTTTATTTTACTTTTCAATCTAAATTAAAATACGTTGAATATTGTAATTTTAAATTTTATATTTGGATGAAGTGTAGTTTGATTTCATTCATCATGTGATCTGTATACAAATTTTTTTCGATATGTCATGTAATAAGTGAGATCAGATTGTAATTTGTTAAATTATGATAACTGAAGTTGTAATGTTGGACTAATTAACTGTATCAAGTTTAGGTTGCCAAGGTAAAAAATGTTCATAAATAAGGATGGTGAAGTTTCTTTATCTCTTTATTTTAATAAATTGTTTTTTATTTTTTAATTATTTCATTTTACATTTTATTATTTCTTGAAATCAAATAATTGAGGGTGTTTTTTTTTTGTGTGTGTGTGATTTTAGATCAATATTAGAGTAGATTAAAAATATTTGGAATTAATGTTGCTATAATGCGATATACATTAAAAATTTTTGGAATTATTTATGGACATAGTCGGGATTTATAAGTTTATAACGCAGAGCAGAACTTAGAGGGGATAAAATATACAATTTGAGGATTTGAATTAATGTATAATACATCTTAAAATTTGTTAGTAATTTATTAATTATGAGGGTGTAGCCGAGTAAAAGAGACTTCTTTATGATAAATAAAATACTAAAGATTCGACTCATATTTTTTTAGCACAATTAAAGAAATGTTAAATTTTTTGACCTACTATCCACGTATTTAAAGTATCTCCAATTTAGTTGAAGAACTAGTTATAATAATTAATGGTTTCTTGAATTTTTGCCAACATCAATATGTTGAAAATGATGGTGAAAAAGGTGAAAAGATTATTAATGCATATTATTTAGTTTTATAACTTCACATCAATACATGTTGGCAACATTATCTTGTTAATAATTGTCACTTTTTGAAAAGAAAAAGAAAAATAAAATTAGCTACATTAATACAAATAATGCCTCATTTTCAGTTCCCTTTAAAATGGACCAATTTCAGAATTCAAAATTAATGGACAGGCTACCTTTTCGGGACCATTCTAGTCTGCAACTATATTGCATGAATATGTTTGTTGTGCATGGCATCCAAAAGCAAAAAGATGAATTTTTTCAGGTCAATTCTGGCTGCTATAATTTGGGATGTTTTGTAATTTATAAACTTAAAAATGAAAATTATTTCTCAACTATATATTAGCTTTAAAAAACTTTTTTGGGACAGTGTTTTATTTTTATTGTTCAACTGAAATTAAGTGAAATAAGCTTCTATCTAAAATACGTTTAGAAATACTGATCCGCTAAAATTCTAACTTCCACGATTCCGCACCCAATTTTTTATTTCATTTTGATAGCTAGCTTCTCCGTAAATAGAAGTGGTCGTTGATGATCTATAATATACGGATACAAATATAATAATATAATTTTTTTTAAAATTTTTCATGTGAGAAGTGTCGGACACAATGTCCAATACGAGTATTCAACACGATACAATATGACAAAGTAACGTTTTTTAAAAGTTATCGTATATTAAAATTGAATATCATGCATCTTTTTGAGATTCAAAATTGAAAAACATAAATCTCTTTACAATTTTTTTATGCCGGGAATTATCCTCGACATCTTTTACTGTACCGTTGTGTTTTTATCCGATGGAGCATGAAAAACAATAACTACAAGATACAAACACTTTAAAAAAAATAAAAAATATTAGGGCCAAACAATTTCAAAGTTGGAAATAACGGGGTTGTAGTAATGATGGCGAGTGAGGGGTATCTAACAGCAAACAATGTAAGTAATTTAAAATAAAAAACATAGAAAAGAATGGAATATTTAGGGGTTTGTGACATGCAAGAACAGTGCAAACAATATCCTGTTACCTTGTTTATATTATTTATAGTTTTCATATATATATCTATATATATATATATAAATAAATATTTGTCCTGTGTCTCAATATTCGAAATGCATGTTTTTATTTCAGTTTCAGTGTTTGAAGCGTGCCTGTGCTTTCGGCAACGAATAAACAGAGGACTATAAATTTGTCTTTGCCAATTTTACTAACTCTTCAACACTCTCAAGAAAAGAGACATTTAATGCATACACACATATGTACATATCTATATTATAGATGTTACACACATTGATGTGTGTGTACTTTGCTGCAGTTGGTGAAAATAATTGCTTCGTGACCTAATTTGGTGAAATCAGTATAATATCCGAAGAGTATCTTATAAATTGACCTAAAATTATGAAATAGATAAATTATATAATATATTTAAACATATTTATGATTAGTTAGTTTCGACCCCACTATTTCTCTCTCTCTCTCTATATATATATTCTTTTTTTACACACACTCAAATAGGGATTTGAATCCAAAATCTCGCATTTATAAATGAATCCATTTACCGTTTGAACCAACCCCAGTTGACTATTTCTCTTTCTCTATATATGAGCATTTATTTAGTGTACCAATTAAATGTTGTATTATGCATGGGTCATGTCGCTCATGGGTTTCTGAAACAACATTATTGAAACCAAGATTTATATATAGGAAAATGTTTGATTCCCAATAGTTTTTCCAAGATGAATTTTTAGTTATTTTCTTAATTATTTTATCATATAGGACTCGCTAATTAACGATATTGTAGCTTAGTCATTAGACATTATTATAGTTGAGCTAAAATTTTCGTATTTGAGTTCTTTATATTACAATATTTACCATTAAATATTTTACCTTAATTAATAATGAAATGACCAAAGATAAAAAAAACAAAAATCAAACCTTGGAATCATTTGCAAGCATAATGTAATATTAAAATTTTAATTGAGACCGAATTAAAGAAAAGTGTGGGGCATAGGCATTATAGGTTAGATTGGTGTATAGTAATATTGCAATATGTGAAGAAAGATTAAAGGGTTTAGTTGGACGTGAGAAGAATTTTGTACAGTCTAAAAGTCCAACATGCAATGCAAAAGTGCAACCCCCAAAAGAAGGGCGATTTATAATGGAAAGTTGGCCCTCTTTTATATATATAAATATTTATACACTTTTATTTCCAAGACTAGTCTCCATCACAATATTTTGTTGGGATGAAATTTCGTCCCAATACTCACACAGACGACTCTTGAAATTATATGTGATAGCATTTGATACAGTTTTCAATATGAATATTTACTTTTAAAGATATCATTTTAACACATCGTGTTGTGGTGGACACCTCCTATATGGTCGTGTCTACTTATCGTTTTCTTGCTCCCGTGTCTGTATTAAAAAAAAAACTACTGCATTCTAATGAAATAAGTTTTGTATTTTGTTAAGAAATGAAAGTTGTTCTGATGATTCACATGCAGAGAGACTGTGAGAAGCATTGATTAGAGCACATGCACCATGCAAATGTTTCTCCTTTGTTTCCTCAACCCCTCCCCCGATATATACCCTCCTAACTACATACCTTTTTATTACTTTTACCCATCCCAAATATAACACGCCCCCACCCTAACCCTAGGCTATATATATATATATATATATATATATATTAATGTGACACCCCTATTCGACATCGGGAAAGTATGAGAGTTAAGTTCAATATTTAAGTTACAGAGTTCAAGTATAACCAATGGATATCCCTTTTGGGCAGTGGTTTAGACCAAATTTCAGGTTATACTCAGTGGACTTGGAGACTTGCGCTCGAGTCCAACGAGCCCGCGAACCCGAGGCGTGACGTACAACATCTAATTTATGTATATATAATCGTTCATGATCCAAGGGTTATGTAAACTATTCCAGTTCAAGTGCCCACGAAAGTTATACATAACAAAGGAAATCAAGTGAGCAAATTTACTAATACACCATGACTTATTCGAGCTATTGACAACCAACTGAATATGTTTTTTTTTTGTGGATCTGAATATCTAATGTATGGAAGACTCTTTTTCCGAATCCAAGGGAAAGTAGTAATTAATCCAAAAGAAAAAAAATGAAAGAAAGAAAGAAAAAAAAATGGTTAAAGGCATGATGAATAATAATAGTACATGCAGCATAACGAAAGAAAGTATAATTTTTTTGTTGGGATCGCACTATGTTCACCTTTTCTTTTGATGTAAAAATGGACTAAAATGATGATGGTACTCATGATGCCATCATGACGACACATTAAAGAACCATCCCTTTTTATCTTCATTTTCTATCAACTATGTTACAATGTGAAACCTCAAACCCCCCCCCCCCCCTATATACATATATACCTTACACACATACAATACTTATGCTGTATAAACGATTTAAAAATATTATTTTACTGTATGAATCTTATTGAATACTTATATCAAATATCGTATATAATAATCTCAAGTGAGAAATTTAAAAATATATATTTTTATCATATCTGAACAATTTTATATTTGTATTATTGCATTTGTATTCGTGTAGATAAATACAAACAAATATGTCCACCTCTGATATGTATTTATTGAAGGAAAAAGCATGAAAAAAGGCATCATAATATGAATTGGTCCATGTCTCGTCCTTTTTCAAGTTCAACCCTTTTATTGAATAAAATGGAAATGAATGCATACAAATTAATGATGGGATGGTCACTATGTATAGATGAAAGCAAAGCATCCCATGCATGATGATTACGTATACGCACTCATACGTGCCCCTAGACTTTAATTTGCTTCTCTCTCTATCCTATATTCATGTGTTTATGCATGTTTGGATGAATGGATGATGACGATGATGATCATGCATGCATGCAGGACTGGTAAAAATATCATTTTGTCTCGTGTCAGACAATTTTTATGCAAAAAAAGAATATATATATATATATATATATATATGAGCCGTTATATCCGTATTATATTATGTGCGTATCGCCGTATCTGTATCTAGAGAGAGAACCACAATTTAATTTAAGAAGAAACGAAAATTATAAGTATTTCAAAATATGTATGGGAAAGTAAATTTTTTTCTTAAATTTGGAGGGGCTTTATCTGTATTTATTTATATATCATAGATTGTGGTCTTGATGAATTATATGATTATTTTTGGTGTTCTTATCGCAAATTGGAATGCATATATATTTCGATCCATAACTATGATATTATTTTATTGTGGCTCTAAAATTTCGGTTTTCTCTCATTTAGTCCTACCATGTGGGTTATATATGAGATTTATGATAAAGATATAAGTCGACGTTTAGCTAAAGGAATGGACTAAACTTGAGAAAGTGAAATGTGAGGGACTAAATATATATGAGAATAGATAAAAGAAGAGGACTAAAAGTGAAAAAGACCATTCTTACTACACAAAAAGTGATATTTTCTCAATAACACCTTATATTTTGAAGTGATACAATTTTTCCAAGAAAATTAATATCTTGGGTAGTTAAATCAGTTCCTTCGGAACCATTCATCGTAGATTATGAGTTAATATATGAAAATGAACTATTTTAACATGTTTCGCGAGAGACACACGGAGGAACTTATAAAAGAGGGTGAGATTCAATTAAAATTCATTTTCAAATTGTTAAATATATATTGTAAATTGATAAGACAACAATGTAACTTCAAATTAAACCTTAAAATGTCGACTAATAGTCGTTTAATACCCAAATTTGTAACTCTCCCCAACTTTGAAACATATGAATTCTTATAGGGTGGAATTTATTGAACATGAAATTAAAGTGTTTTGCTACAAACTAAAAACATAATAACTAAAATAGCTATGATTTCCCAAAGTACTTTCCTTTGTCCCAAAGTGGGATGCTATTATGATTATTTCATAGAAAATTCTGTTGAGAAAATTTCACATGCATTCTGCCATTATTTATGACATTGTAGTTTAATCAGATATCAAGTGTTTTTTTCCCCCTTAAATCGATCAATGCGACTATAGAATAATTATCAAGACTCCACCTCATATATTGAATCATCAATTGAACAACCAAGTATATATACATTCAGACATGACCCATAGATCATTCAAGATATTCAAACTGAAGTGTCCCGAATAAGAAAACAGTATCAATGTTTAGAATTTAGAAAACAACCCCTAATGCTAATTGATTATAGCGGATCATTAGTTGGTCTTAAAAGGTGGCGTCCATACATCCAGATAATGTGGATGCTAAATATACAATTACTCTTATATAAAAATATTTATATTTTAATAATCCGATCCGATTCGAGTCATAACTAATGAAATCTAGGATTCAAGAAAATGATGATTAAGTTTTATTTAATATAAAATATTAGTTTGAAATATTTTGAAACTAATATTTTACTTTATTCTCCCCACATTTTTGGGGAATCTTAGGAAACAGGAATGAAAAGAATTAATTATACATATTTGGTGGTAGAAAAATATCTCTATCATAGGTATGATGCTTTTATTCCAAGGCTGAGTTAATAAGTCTTTGGAATCAATGCTCTTTTTACATGGAACTGATCATCATATCAAATGCTACCTCTTTTTCACAACAATGAACTTTTCTATCTTTCAAATGGAAATTTCATAATGTCATACTTCCCCACCTCCATTAATGTTTACTACAGACTCATACATGCATATGAGAGAGAGAGAGAGAGAAAGAGTTGCAGTTCCAACTATATATATACCAAATGATTGTCATCAAAGTCATGAGTAGCTACAAAATTATCACTAATAACAATATCTAATGATATTTGTTACGTGATGATAATATTTGGTGATAATATCATTATCATAAAATTTTTTAAATAATTGATCAACGCGATCATAGGATTATTAACGAACCCCCCCTAACCCGAACCGGAAGCACCAAAGTTTATAGACTAAAATGCCCAATAAAAATTGAAAACATAACAAGCGTAATATATGCATATGGGCAGTAACTTCATTCTGATTTATTACAATTTACACACCGATTTAATTATTATCATAATTTATTTAGTATCTTTGATGTATGTACGGATATTTCTCAAAAGTATCATTTTGTCATATCATGTATTGAACAATTTTAATGTGAAAATTCCCAAAAATAATTTGTCTCACCATATCCGTATTATGTTGTGTACGAATTCGTGCATCACAAATTAGTGTCTAAATTATCTTTGTAGACATTTTTATTTTTCATAATAATTGTTACAGCTATAGTTGGAGGAATCTTGATGCAATTTTAAAAACAAATTGTAGACATTTACTGAGGAACTCTGAGCCCTAACAACTCTTTGCAATATTAAAACAGATAAAAAAGAAAAAAGTATTTATTTAAAATAATAAACAAATAAATAAGTAGAGACCACATCTGATGGGTTGGAATGGGGGATATATCAGCTTTTCAGGACCAGAGCCAAGCTAATTAGACACGCTTTGCCTCCATTAATAAATATTATATAAATGCGTGTTAATATTTATATAATACATACATATAATATTTATTAAATTAATATCCAACTAGTACGCTTTCAAAAATAATTAAATGAAAATCAGTAAGAATTGATTCAAATGATTAATGATTTTATTCTTTAAAATAATATTCCGATTCAAATACCGTTTGAATGTACATGTATTTAGGGGGAAAAAATAGAAAACATTATAATACAATTATGATGAGGGCGAATATAATTAATCACATTCTTACTACTCGTAAAGAAAGTGAAAGTACAAAATAATACACATGATCTAAATTAGGGGTTTCAATTATTTCTGGTCGAAATCATATTAATTTTATGAAAAATTTTAAAATATAAGACAAAATTAAAAAAATAAAATCGAAAATGATTGAAGCCCATAAATGTAAAAGTTACCTGGATGAATCTTGTAATTTCTCAATCTAAAATAAATGCGTAAAATTGCCAAATCGAGCATTACTCACTCGAATATACTGACATTTTTAATAATATAATTTTGTTGTGTCTTGTTGGATATTCGTTTCGAATACTTTTTATGTGGAAAATTTAAGAAAAAATTTGTTTCGTTTTATCGGTGTTGTATCGTGTTTGTGTTTGTATTACCGTGTTTGAATATGTGGATCATACCTTACTCGTGCATAGTTTCAAATAAGATATTTTTCTTGAATATATATATATATATATATAAACGTTTACTCATTTATTACAAATATCATACATGAAATATAATGTAATTTTTTGAATAACAAGGATTAATTTCGAATTTCACTTAAATTGAAAATAGTAAATAAATATGATTCGTCCTTAATTAAGATAATTAATTATAATTGTGGGACAAATTAAATTAGATTAGGGTCAACTGTAGAATTGTTTGCAGGGAGGGTGGGGAGCACATGCCTGTAAAACGGAATGTCTTTGATCGAACAAGGCCACGTCATTCCTGATCAACAATTAAATTCCTTGGGTTTTGAGGAAACACAATCATGCATGCCAAACACACATTTCATTTCTTTATAATTATTCTGCATTATTATTTACTTAATTTCACTATTATGGTCTATAATGCCCTCATTATATCTTCATGTATGCCATCATCATCACTATCATCTTATATCAATATATGCACACTCATAATTAATTTTGCACAATATTAATCAAGTAAACCATGCATTGCATGCGTTAAAAAGGATTTTTTTTAAATTATATGTTTCATCTCAGTTTTAATCACATATTAGTAGGCGATCAACGACCATTGTCTCAAGTGATATAGGTTCATTTTCTAAGCAAATGAATCTAGGTTCGAATCCATTTAACTGCTTTGGGGATATATGTTCTAAAAAAATTCATATCGATAGATGGTTAAAATTAGGAGAAATTTAACCCTTATGTCACTTATTTTTCGATCACATTTTGATTTTGTATTTCATCTTTTATTTTACTTGTCGATTAAGATTAAAATTAATTAGAATCATTACGATCGTTAATTTCATATTACAATTATTCTCTTTCTCCTAGTCTCACGGAATGAATAAACGAAATAGAAAATTCAAAACCACTTAATGTTCATAGAAATATTACTAATTAAACCAATATCGAACAAATTCCCAATTAATGATATTAAATCTACTCATAGTACTTACTCCCTTCTCAAAATAGATTCAATCTTTTGCATTAAAAATGCAAACCCTTTTCAAAAAAAGGCATGTGTGTAATTAATTAGCATTAATCTTAATCAATAGTTATAAATCAAGACAAATTTAGAGCTAGCAGCCTTAACCCTTTTAGCATTTCCATGAAAAAGCTATGCTAAAAAGATGAAAAAAAATTGAACTTGTTAGTATCCAATGTTATTATGCCCCTAAAGAAGCTAAAAAGGACCTTTTTGTGATATCTCAAAAAGAGGGTAACTTGTATTGTAATTTTATGATTCTTGGAACATGCCCTAAAGTTATTAGCTCACCCCAAAACCCCCATTACTCAACTACTTGGAACCTCTATATTCTATCTTATTATTAAAGTCAAGAACCCCAACCTCCCCCCCCCCCCCCTTATATATGTATGTATTATATATATCTATATATGTATGTATATATTATTCTCATGACATTATAGCAATATAAAATAGCATGTAACTGACTGACCACCATCTATCTACCACCCCTGCAAGAATTCCATTCCACCCCCACAAGCTTCCAAACAAAGAGAATTAATGGAAAGTGAGAGTTGTAAGTTTTATTCTCAAACCATTGTCCACTGATTTCTTTTCTTGTTTTTTCTGATTTTCTCCATCATATATATATATATATACATAAACTAATTAATACCAGACCACAACATGCTTATCTGGTCAATGGGTATCTATATCTTGGTTGATTCCTTAGTCCCATGTAATCAAACATGTTGAGCTTAGCTGCAGATCTCTCAAGAACCCATTTTTCCTTTCATGGCTGTAGTTTCTTCGCATCACAGTACTGATTATGAGATCACCAAAGGCATCCACATCATTTTTGGGGTTTTGGGTTTTCTGGGTTTCTCGAAATGACCATGTTTTCGTCTGAAAATCGAACCTTTATCAGCTGCGGCGGCGGTGGTGGTGGTGGTTATGGTGGAGCGATCTACGGCGAGGGTTTCGTCGGTGTTATGAGCGAGCTACGGGGAATTTACGGTTCGGAGCAAGAAGAAGAGGGAGAAGAAGAAATAGGGTGTGTAGGATCTGATCTAGTGGTGACTGACGATATCGATCATCCAGTACCGTTAATGACGGAGGAGGAATCGAGAACCGAGAGCAGTCTCAACGAATCGGGTTCGAAAGACCATCAACGGGATGGCGAAGGTGATGGTGGCGGCGGCGGCGATGATGATGGAGAGTGGCTGCAGTTAAGCATAGGCGGCGGTGGAGGGAGCAATCTCCACCGTCCAATCAAACACGACCGCCGGGATCTCGATCATCATCACCACCGGAAAGACAGTGGTCTGATCGAACTCGAACTCATGCCTACGAGTAGCAGCATCGATTACAACAACAACAATAATAATAACAACAGCAGTACTAGTAATACTATTATTCACAGCCATTTACAGCTTATGAGACCTGAGTTTCGGGCCCCACGGCCGGTGATGAATTTTACAGGCTCGAACACGGTGTTCAACACGCCATCGTCATTCTTCCTGCAACAACAATATTATAACAGTGGTTTTCCTCCTCCTCCTTCTTCTTCGGCTTATATTAACCCTCATCAGGAATTTAACTGGGGTTTTAGGCCTATGAACATCCCGATTAACAGCAACTTTATAGCCTCTAATTCATCTTCGTCCTCGTCCCCGTTAATGGCGGCGTCCCCGGGCTCGTATTTTGCAAGGCCCGTTCAATTCTACGGAGGAATGGACACGGCATCCGGGCCGGGCTCCGGCGGGGATTTCAGAGTTATACAACCTCCTAAGAGGCCACATTCTGGGATATGGTTTATGCTACAAGCATCACAAAATCAGTAAGTATGCTTAAATGTATTAAAACTTGGCAATATTGACATCTTTTAATTTCGTACATAATAGCACTTAATTACCCTCTTATATATTTTTCTGGACTTTTTTCCCTATAAATTTCGAATTCGTTTTTCCAATAAGATTGTCATGTACATTCTGATGAACAAATTCGATTATTTTTTCCATGGCATTACGTACAGAGAAAAGGAACCATTCTTGCCACAGATATCGAAGAGCTATTTGAGAATCAAGTAATTTAATTTCTTCCTTTATTCTCTTATAAATTTACAACTAAGTTACTAAAAATAAACATTACATTATTGATATTGCAGTTGCTCCTAGGTTTTCATTTTCTTGAATCATTTGTATTTGTTTTGTTTGATTTTAGGGATGGGAGGATGACCATTCGACTCGTCATAAAGTACCTGGTTAACAAGCTTAGACTGGAAAATGAATCCGAGGTACGAGATTAATGAATGCATAGCATTTTATCTTTTCTTTGCATGCTAGATTAATAATTGTAACTAAAAGCTAAGTTGGTTTAGTGAGACGAGTCACTAAATTTATTAAGGTTTAGGTCGAATCCTTTCATTCTGAACGAAATAACTAGGTTGGGAGGGTCGTCGGGCCCATATTGGGGCATCTGTAGTACCCGAAAAAGAACCGGGAAACCAAATAAAACTATTTCTGGGCATTGAATGTTTTTGCCCTTCTTTTATTCAAAACAATAGCCCCCCCAAAAAAAGGACCTTAGTTTCAAGAATTACACGAACTCCATTTTCGGTTGGTGCAAGAGAAACATGATGTAAACAGCAGAACCATAAGGCCATTTTGTTCTACTATATATTTAAGAAAAGAGCGAACTTAATGGAAATAACATCATAAGTAGGTACGATGTACATTTCTAACTAGGTATAGCCTTCAGTCTCTTTTTGTTCTATGTATATTAATAATTACCTTAATCAATCTCGAGTTTATTGCCTAGTTTAGGTTGGTCAACCGCTAATATTCCCTTAATCAACGTGATTAATGGTTAGTTATGAGCTTTGAAGAAAAGGATTTAAGGTTTAGGGTTGAAGTGACGAAACATTCAAGAAAATAACATGTTACCTTATATTTCCCTAAAAAATGCAAAAAGAAAAATATTGCATACACACACACACACACATATATATATATATATATATATTTACTTCCCCGTTAATTTCGTAAACTAGGTTATAAATATATATTAAACGTTACCATGAAGTAAATTATAATGTTACACATAAAGACTTATGGGTGTGTATGTCTATATCTATTTAATTATGTGTGCATAAGCGTATGGGCATATTAAGAACGACGGATAATTTAACGGGACGACGTCGTCCTTAGAGTATAGAAATTACGATTGGTCCCTCATTATACCTAACGTATGAAACGATGAGGTTTTGAAAAAATTACAATTTGGTCTGAAATCGTTGGATTATCACCCATCTTCGATTATATTCATGTTCATAAGTTTTGGTGTTTGTGGTGAAGGGAAAAAGGTTTAAGTTGATGAAGTTCTTGGTAAGTATTTGAGTTAATTATTATAGTTGGCCCTCACCACCATGAAAAAGGGAAATGAATTAAAGAGAACGTACATATAATAGGTTTATATAAATATAAGTTTGAGAAAATATATGTCGTCTAATATTAATCTTCAGTTTTGAGTTGTCACTAAGCTTAAGCAACCCTATTCTTTTTTATAAATAAAAATATATAGTATTTTTTTTTCTATCTATCTATATATATTCTAAGTTTCTTGAATATGAATACATATATAAGTTTATCCATAAAGTATGACTGTAGTGTTAAGCCATTCTTTACTTATAATTTCAGCTTAAAGATATCTATACAATCGCTTTTCATCAGCTTAAGCTTTTGCGGTATTGGTGCTATCTAAGTTATGTAAGAGAAGTATATATAGTATTAATCTCTAATGCACGGATACTATCGTGTCAGAATATTTTACGTCGAAAATTTTAAAACAAAATTTAATATTCATATTCGTGCATCATAAGAACTAATGATAGTAAAATATGTTCGAGTACTCGTGCATTTAGGGTAAGCTAGATGGTCTTTTATACTTAAGTTCATATAATGATTGTGCATAAGATATGTGTGTGCTTCTACCTAACGACGGAGCCAGGATTTTGATAGAGGAAAAATGAAATTGATAAAAATTTAAAAGATTTTAGGAACGGAGGACGAAAATACGAAACATTGTAGTTTTTAGGAAAATTTCTTACAAAATCAATATGTATAATGTGTTTCAAAGAAGAGTGGGGGAGGGTCATATGCCTAGTTTGCATGCATTTATTTAATGACTTTGATCTACTTTAATTGGAAGATAATTCACATGTATATATTATAAAAATAGACGTTAAATATCCACTAGACTTAGCTATATTATCCTATATATATTATTCTTATTTATTTATTTATTTATTTATTTATATAATTCGTAACTAAAATAATGTTTGGAATACCCTTCTGACGTTTTCTTCTCCCTTAATCGTGAGAGTACCTTACGTAGAATAATTAATTTGTATAATTTTGGACTCTCCTTTTTCCATAATAATTTAAAATTATATAAAATATTCGGTCTAGCTACTTCTTTAAACTTAAATTAGGTAAAGAGAATTAGGTCGAAATGTTCATAACCTGCCTCCCACAATTCCTAACTTAGTACAACTATAACATTCCAATTTATTAATTTATCTCTTCTTATTCTAATTGTTTCGATCTTATATACATTATTAATCTAATCAGGTCAACCCTTTTTATGATTAGGATGCGTATAAGCCTTCTCCTTGATTGCAAATCATATTTCCTTATCATTAAAGCAAGCAACTCCAATATACCGATACTTTTAAAAGTACCATCTTATTATGTATTTTCGAACACTGGTATCAAATTTTTTTTTTTAAATTATGTCGCCATATTTATGTCATGATATCTGTATCCATCATAATAGGTAAGGAAATTAGATTATTTCAGAAAACATTTTGTATTAATATGAGTACATTAATTATCCAAAACAGCTACACTCAACCACCGAAGTACAACTTAAAATTCAATTAAAATAAAATAAAACTATACATTAGTTTGAAGTATTCGTGCCCGTCTCAAACACATTACAGAATTATTTTTAAAGATTGTATATGTTGACATGTTCTAGAAAGAATATATGTGTGACACTCAACATTCTCCTGTGATATATTCCATGCAATTTGGTTAATTTAATTTCTCGAAGTCAACCAACCAATAATTAAAATTTTGTAATTTTAATTAATAGTTTGGTATGTTTTCCCAAGTATTATATTACCTTGGAAAATAAAAGGAATAAAGCCAACAAAAATTTTAAAAAAATGTTATTTTTGGTCTAGTTAATGCTAAGTCTTTTTCTTTTACACATGGCATGCAACTTAGTGGCCAATCATTGAGATTATAAGTGGTGGGGGATATAAAAATATTACCACTCTTTGGAATCTGCATGTAAATCAAGATTAGGAATAATCTCCTACTCTCTCTCACTAGACACACATACAACTATCATGAAAATAAAATAAAAAAGCAATCTTGATGATTTGGCATGATGAAATTAAACTACTTTATTTATGGATTTATATCTATATATATTTTTACATAAAACGGTAGCTATATGAATAGATATGGTAGCACATATTCATAATATGCTAGCTATATCATAATTATTGATTATTACTCACATTACGTGATCACAACCATCCATATAAGTCCCCAACGGCAATCATCAATCCAATAAAAGTAGAAACAAAAATCTTTTTAATTATTTCATTGGATAGCATTGACTTTTAACCATATTGGAGTTAAATTTAATAGCCACCACATCCATCATTACCCTCCTCCTTCTAATATAATCATTAATTCTTATAATTTGATTGAATACGTAGCATTAGTCAAGAATATAATATGAAAGATAATTTTTTTTATAAATAGGCCAATACGATTATAGAATTATTTAACGAAACCCCCTCATAAATAAATCACCTGTTAACATTCAGGAAACGACGCAAGAAAAACAAAAATGTCCAACTAAAGTCAAAATAAACAAGCAGGCAACCAAGGGATAACAAAAATTTCAAAAATAAATTAATCTAGTGGGACGAGATACTAAATACTTAAGACAAGTTTTAGGGTTCAAAATTGGGTGTTATAAATAGAGTTGTTGAACTGAAATGATCTCTTTTATATTAGATTTTTATAATACTTGAATAAAAAAACAAAAACACAAAAAAAAAGTGGGAAATCAAAAACAAATTAATCAAGCACGATAAATAAAAAAAATATATTTCCAATTTTTCTTATTGAAATAAATAAAACTTTATAGAATATATACTTTGTGAAAACTTATTTCAATATTTTCTATTTTAAAAAATTAATCTTGTGCATGGATTGATGTTTAATTTCGTCATGCTTTCGTTGGCCACAACTTGGATGATGTAGGCCCTTTTCTGTCCTTTCACAGGTATATAAGTATTATTAATTTATCTATATACTTATATTCAAAGAAAAGGAGCCATCAAATGCCTTAAGTGGTGCACTTCCATGGTAATAAAAGGTCGTCTTCTTAGGGATAAACAAATGATAATGACTATTCTTTTATTATTTTCCAAACTTTATATAATATACTTTTATTTAATTGTGTGATTCTATATTTCATATATATTAAAGAATAACAGGAAAGAGTTGATATGTTAATCTTACTTTTAAAATGTAAATCGCTCAATTAAATTATAACTCTATACGATAATGATAATTTTCTTGAAATACTTGTAAATATTTATTTGAAACTATAAAATTATAATATACGATGACATACACTTCTAAATATAAAATTTCATTGCATCATGTCGTATCGAAAACTTATTTCAGATACTTTTTATATTGTAAAAACAAGAAAAAAAATACGTGGCATCGTAGTCGTATTCTGTCTTTCGGTATATTTCCCTATTTTTGTGTCTATGCATACAAAATTATAATAGTATATGATTTAGAGGGGAGGGGGTGGGGGCCGGGTAGGGTGGGGAAGGATGTTTTACGTTGGAGGAAAGCAATGCATGATAGATAATGCAAAGCATAATGATTTCGTGGTGTTGACAAGAAACAAACAAGAAAGATTGATATGACCACATAAATTAATTCCAATACTTAACTAGTTGTACTTGTGTGAACGGAATGATTATAATTTAAATACGCAAAACTATATATTATAAACTTATATGTAATTGTAGATAATAAACTATTAATCGTCATGATACACGAAAATAAAAACTATACATTAATGACCGCCTCAAAGAGAATCGTGCCTAGCTTTCACTTAGGTTAGACTATTATTATCTGCAGCACTTCATAAACATACATCTATATATATATATAGTTTTGAATTTTGTGAAAAGGATATTAAAACAATGAAAATATATTTATTTGACTAATACAGGGCGGCTTGACATGTCAAAAACTTTTAAATTATATATATACACACGCGAAACATACGGGACTGGTGGAAGCGTCCGTCCTCTAATATGAACATCCTACAAAATTCACGGGTCTACTTCATTGCTCATATATATTTTTCGTGTATAAAATTTGTAAAATTATTGAATCTTGTTTCCATATATATACGTGGTGTATTATTATTATTATTATTATTATTATTATTATTATTATTATTATTATTATTATTATTATTATTATTATTATTA
>JBBMKE010000003.1:6716648-6729249 GCA_037834125.1 Lippia alba
CGAACGAACAAAATGTTGAATTGAATCGTACCAGTCTCTACTGGGGGTTATTACTCATTTTTGTACTTGCTATTTTAATTTCCTACACCCAAAAATCAGTATGTTTTCTGTAACTCGAAATCTCCGTGTTTTAAGATATCACTACAAAGTTCTTGTAATTTTCAAAATGTGCTCACCGGCCCCTAAGTTTAGTTCATCGTCATTTAGACCCGAATTCCCGGTTTTACCCTTCTTTAATTTATGTAGAGTAAAACAAACATTTTTAGATAAAAAAATTCAGATAAACTCCTTCACCAACCCCACCAGCATCCACTGCCACCTCCTTGTCCCTCTCCATAAGGCTTTTCTGTGCTGCTTATGAAAAATATAGGGTTTGCAGGAAGTTAACTCAAGGTACTTATTAAAGGATACAAGAGTCATTTTATAGGGAAAAAACTACTTGAGCTGCAGATGTATTGTGAACAATACCAACAATTGCTTAGGATCCTCTAAGGTGCGTATAATTCACGGGTTTTTTCCGAGATATTTTATCACACCAAAATTATTGTTTTCATTAGCCATAACACAGATCTAGCTTATCTCATTTTTCTCGAAAAGCACATGATACGAGACAACCTGACCCATAGAAAACAAAACTGCTCAGTTTTAGAAAGTTAGGAATTTAGCTTCTAAGCATATATGTCAAAACATGCATAGCATTTCAGAGTAGTAACTGAAACTCACTGTATTAATTTCTCTATGCGCCTCCCGAATGTCTCAACAATAAGAGCATCCACCTTCCTATCATGAATAGCATACTTGACGTCTTCCAATTTCTTAATCATATACTCAAATGCACTGTACTCTGTCCCGTTTTCGTTTACTACAGATCGGGCAATCTCCAGCAGCTTATGTATCTGGCATAAGTTCATGGTGTAATAAGTTTTGTCATAAGCAATTGTTCAAAAACACACAAAGTGCTGGAAATGTGAGAGAGAGATAAATGTTTCCCCTAAATCCTTCAGTTCTGAAGCTTCAGCTAAACAAATTACATAGGACATTGCATTTTCTCAGAGTTTCCTGAGAAACCAACGTTGAAAGAACAATAGGAAATTTGGGTGAAAACAGCAGGGAGGAAACAGTAAATAATTTTCTGTAATTAAAGAATTTTTATGTTGGTAGGTTGGATGGAATTGAAAGTGCTCAAGGATGAGGAACATAAAAACAAAAAATTAGAATGAAAAATAAAAGGAAAAATAAATTTTGTCTTGAAAATCTTTTCAAGAGACTTTGCAAACAGAGAGCCCTGTCGTTACTGCAGCTTATTTTCTCATTGATAAAAGGTGTACGAGGAAATTTCTGTTACTCAGTTTAAATATCAAGTACGCTATATTAAATATCAAGAAAGTATCTTATCTTCTCATTGATAAAAGTACATGAGGAAAAGTCTTTCACTCAGTTTAGAGTTGAACTTCTCAGGAAAAAAGCGAGAGAGTGTCAGTATGCATATCAAATATCAACCAAGTAAAACTTAGTAGCTGGTAAAGGATATAAAGCAGGAAAATTATACGACTCCTGTGTGTTAATTGAGAAGATAATTGTAACAAGCAAATTTTGGCAAAAACAGACAGGAAATGATAAAACTTCTATGTTGTGAAATGCAAACTCTGATGGATAAATTTGTTGCTAAGTGAGGGTGAAGCTGTTAGAAACAACGTCATTTTCTAATAAAAACTAAAGCAAAGAGATTTACCAGAATCAGCCAAAGATGCGGAATATATCATAAAACACTACCTGCTGATAACTTTCAAATTCAGATATTGTTTTACGTCCATCCAGCAGAAGCTCTATCTGTGGCAATCGTGGGGTTATTAAAGGTGAACGAGGGGTCAAGCTACCAGCTGATGATGCTCTCTTACTTTGATTTGGTGTTGGAACTCGTGCTCCACATGATATTTTCAGTGAACTTTGAAGATCATCCACAAGAAACGAGTTATCGGCCTCATTGACACAATCCATTGTGTCTTCAGAGCATCGGTAAGATAAACCATTTCTTTTTAGTGAAAAATCATCCAAGTCCACTGGTACAGTTGATGCATACAATCCCGCAACCTCTGGACTTCCTGCCCCTGCTTCTGAGCCTTTTGGAGTCCAAGATTCAAGAATTTTGTCAAGAGTCTCAGCAACTCTTTCAAGTCGTTCATTTACTGTTAGACCTTTTAAATCACATCTGTCAGCAATCGTGCAAATTCTTGAGTGCTGCTCTACATGGACTGTTGGTATTTCAACTTCACATATTCGACAGATCAATGAATCGACATATGCATGTTGATCCCATGCTCCCCAAGCCACTGTTTGTGTTTTCAAGGACTCTTCGGCATGTTCTGCCTGACAGGCTGGAGTTTCTAATGCAGGTTCGTCCCATGCTCCCCAAGTGACTATTTGTGTTTTCAAGGACTCTTCAGCACGATCTACCTGACAGGCTGGAGTTTCTATAGTTTCAAGAGGCTCTGTTTTCTTTATATGTTGCAAGTCCCCTGTTTCATTCTTAGAAGGGGTATCAACAAGATTTTTATTTTTTTTATTTTTCTCTGCTGCAGATGGAAATTTCTTCCAAGATGACATCCTAAAGCTTCCGGCAGAAGAAGCAACACTCGTTGCTGTGGTAACCTCTTCAGTGACATGGTTTTGTTTGTAAATCAGATTGCTGTTGTCCTTTTCCTCGACTTCATAATCAAAATTTTCTCTCACACCCGATGATGGCCCAAACATAGGCTCGGGGTAAACACCAAGATCACTTAGTTGATGTGATGCCAGAATATGAGCTTCTCCACAACCACTTTGCTTTTGAAACTGAACAAGCCTAGTACAGCGAGTGAGGATAAATAAGAGACGCGTATGTGCTTGCTTCAGTGTACCCATAGGTAACTCTTGGCGCCGATCGTCTAAACTCAAAACAATATCTTCACACTTTATCCAAAATTCAGAGGATGGCATAGTTGCACACTCCCTAGCTGTTACCAACAAATCTTCCAAACATTCTCTCCAGTCTGGTTCTGATGTCTGCTCAAGTATACCGACCAAATCTCCAGCAAATATTCCCAAGTCGGCATTAACTTCGGTCTTCAATTTATCAAATTTTGCCCGTATCATTACCATAATTTCCTGGGAAAAGTAATGTTATGGAAGTTATAATTCTTTCGAAGTGAGCCGCTGAGAAAGACAGAGATAAAAACCTAAGCTCTCACAAGCAGAAACAGGAGGCTACATATGAACTTAACATACATCCATTCGACCAAGGGCGCGGTTTTTCCACAGTGGAAGTGCCTGAACACCCCTGGAATCAAGTTCATGAGAGAAGCTCTTAATGTTTGGTGCCCTGTTTGGTCGTCCACTGGTCACACGCACAACAGCCTGGTAACGTGGCGATTGAATTTCCTTGGCAGAAGCTGCATTAAAACCCTACAATAAGCACAATGACATGAAGCTGAGCTACCTAGTTTATTTTCAACACACCAAAGATTATAAAAGCTACACACACACGAGAAGGATGATACAAACCCGAACTAGTTTAGACTGATTACCTCCGTTGACAACCTTGGTGAAAGAACTTTCAATGATTTCGATTGACTCCGGTTAACCTTTTTACCTACAAATGAAATTCACCAGTAAGAATGGACGCCATTAATTCTCTATCAGAAATCCAATATTCATTTTTGTTAACCTCAAGTAATGACAAGCTGTGAAGAGCTTTTCTACTAATTACCCATCTTTAAACTTCCTTGTCACCTCCAGTCATCTCCATTGTTCTAAACTAAGTCATTATGAAACCTTTAATCCCCTTGTTGAAGGTGGCATTCAAACTCCATTCTAAACTAATTCATCACAAAATCCAATAATCCCTAGCTGAAGGTGGCCATCAAACCCTCAGGTGATAGATAATTTTCATAGAACGGTAAGAAATACATTCCTGATTTACGTCGAGCTAATTAACATCAACCCTACCTTGTTCGTCCGAAGCGGCATCCGAAGCAAAGGGATTGGGCCCGGCATTCCCTCCATCATCCCCGCCTTGATTCTCCAAATTCTGTAAATCCTGAGACGAACCATCCGGCTTGAGCGGCAGAGGCGCGGAACGCGTCCTGATTTGATTGAGCCCTAATTTGGCGGGTTCGATGATATCCGATTCGGGCCCCCTCGCAGCGCCTCTTTGCGGCATTGGAATCGGCGGCAGGTACGGTGGTTTATCGCAATCCTCGGGTGGCGGATTAGCTGAATTGGACATTGTCGTGGATTTCTTCTCATCTGGATTGCATTTTGCAGTGTGGATTCGTTCTCATCTGGATTGATTGATTGAATTGAATTGCCCCCCAACGGTGAGCAAATTAGTGGGAGAGATTTTCGCGGGAAAGAGGGGGCGTTGGAGGAAGACACCTACGTGCGTTCAAATCAGTTATTTCTGAACAAATGTGCTTTCCTCTCTGCAGCCTAAACGCGTCTTCAGAAATTGTATTAAATTCAATGAGTTGTAAAAGACTTTGGAAAATCAATTCTTAAATACGGCAATTCTATTTAAATCCAATTATAATACAATTTATCTCGAGTGAAAATTTATATTTTAGTTCCTGTAAATTTTATTTGGTCGAATTCCTAAACGAATTCATAAAAATACATTTATACTTATGACGATTTGTATGGGTATTACATTGAATATATGAGCAAGTTTATAAAATTGTCCGTAAGATTTAAATAAAATAATTCCTATAAATTACGAATTTAGTAATAAACTTAAGGACAATTTTACAAACTTGACTTTGCATCAATGGAACAATATAAGACTTCGGAAGAAAGAAAGGTTAGAATAGAGAGAGAAAGAGAGAGATTACGAGTGCAGAAATTTGATTCATAAAATTGACTCTGCAACGGCGCTCCCAAAATAGGCTCTGCAGACACTCACTCCCACTAACACCAAACCACTAAGGGCGAGACACGTGCTGCAAAAAAACTCGGATTAACAACCTTGAAAATACGAAAGGAATCAAAGAAGCACATTACACTTATTACATGACTGAAATCCTCAAAAACATCGACATAGACATAAAACGTAGATTTAATGACTTTAACAATCGTGTGACACTTTTAACAAAGCGTAATACTATTTGGTCATGCATCACCAGTCCTTCACCATGCCCTTGAGCTGCTATTCCACTCTGCATGGCATGACTTTCATAACATTTCTCCCTTCTAAATTTAAGGCTTGTCCCCAAGCCTCTAATTCTGGAAATTGTTGAACAATTAGGTAAAAATCTTCCCAAGTTGCTTCATTCTCAGGGAGATGTGCCCATTAAATTAATAATTGGATCATAGTTGTGTTCTTTCTCTTAATCATCCTTCTCTTAATCACTTTATTGAAACTGAAAAAACTAAATCTGGAAACAGATTTTCTCATTCATAGCGTAAACAGTACGTACATACATCTATATATACACATGAGCTGGGAGAAAAGAGATAAATAAGCGTGATCAAATCTCAGGCCTACACGTGGCTTTCCTATTTAACAGATACACAACTAACAGAGGTGTGCAAGCTAAGCTAAAAGCGTGACAACCAAAATAGCAACTAATTACAATAGACCCCCCTCAAGGTGGATGAAATATATCTTTGCCATCGAACTTGCCCATGAAAGTCTTGAGTTGGGGAGAAGGTAGAGCTTTGGTGAACATGTCCGCAATCTGGAAAGCTGCACGAATTGGAAGAAGCTTGACAAACCCTATAGAAACTTTATCACTAATGAAATGACAATCGATTTCAATGTGCTTCGTTCTTTCGTGAAAAAAAGGGTTTTCTGCAATGTGAAGTGCCGCAAGATTGTCACAAATTACCACAGTAGGAAGCTCAATATCAAGTTGAAGATCCTTCATCAACTGAGATATCCATACCAACT
Organism: Lippia alba; assembly: GCA_037834125.1. NCBI lineage: Eukaryota > Viridiplantae > Streptophyta > Magnoliopsida > Lamiales > Verbenaceae > Lippia > Lippia alba. The sequence continues at coordinate 6,722,572 of JBBMKE010000003.1, forward strand.
CAGCCGTAGCCATAACAAGAGCCCTGTACTCCGCTTTTGCTGAGGAACGAGAAACTACTGTCTGTTTTTTAGATTTCCAAGATATTAAGGAATCTCCCAAGAATATACAAAATCCTGTCGTAGACCGTCTAGTGTCCTGGCATGACGCCCAATCAGCATCTACGAAGGCGGTTAATTTCTTGGTTACATGGGCTGAAAAGAAAATCCCTTGTCCCGGAGCCCCTTTAAGATAACGTAGTAGATGATGTACTGCATGCAAGTGTGTACTGCGAGGCTGTGAAACAAATTGACTCAATTTGTTCACACTAAAGCAAATACCAGGTCTGTTAATGTAAGATATAACAATTTGCCAATAAGTTGTCTATAAGTACCAGAATCTGGAAGTGGATCACTATCAAATGTATTAAGTTTTGCATTTGGATCCATAGGTGTTGGCAAAAGTATAGCACCAAGAAAACCAGAATCCTCCAAAAGTTGAAGTGCATATTTTCTCTGACACAGAACGATACCTTGTTTGGACCTTACTATTTCCAGTCCCAAAAAATATTTCAATGATCCAAGATCCTTCAATTTAAATTGAGTATGCAAGAAGGCCTTCAACTCTTGAATAAACTGTTGATTTGGTCCAGTGATGATTATATCATCTACATAGACAAGTAAAGCTATGAAAGTGGAACCATATTCTTTAGTGAATAGTGAATAATCAGCTTTAGATTGTGAGAAACCATGGCTGACTAAAGAGGTGGAAAATTTGGGATACCACTGTCTTGATGCCTGTTTTAAATCGTATATAAACTTGTTTAATTTGGAAACCAAGAGAGCAGAAGCTCACTGTGATAATCCAGAAATAGAAGGTGGTGTATAGCCTTGAGGCAGTTCCGTAAACACTTCTTCAAACAAATCTCCATTCAAAAAAGCATTATTCACATCTAACTGTGCTAAATCCCAGTTTTGAGAGCTTGCTAGAGCTAAGATTGCTCTAATTGTAGTTAGTTTAGCTACTGGGGAATAGGTATCCAAGAAATCAATGCCTTCCAATTGGCTATATCCCTTAGCAACCAATCTGGCTTTATGTCTTTCCAAGCTACCATCTTACTTATACTTTATCTTAAAAACCCACTTACAACCTATAGCATGAGCTCCTGGAGGTAAGGAAACTACTGTCCAAGTGTTATTGGACTCCATGGCATGCAGCTCATCGTGCATAGCTGTTTGCCATTCTGGATATTGAGCAACTACTTTATAAGTCTGGGGTTCAGGAACTGTGGTAACAATGAGATAAAATTGTTTGTATGCTGGGGACAGATGATCATAGGATAAATGATTGGCAATGGGATAAGTGTTGTTGGATACAGGAAGAGGGGAGGTATGTGTAATTAAACCACAATGATAATCATGAAGGTAAGAAGGCTCGGAAATCTGTCTAGAAAACCTTCTAAGTGGAACATTGGAAGTATCAGGTGATGTAACAGTAGTATGATGAAGATTAGAGGAATCACCATGAACAGGAATGGGCAAAGAAAGATAAAAAACCACTGATCAGATTGGAAAACATCACTTTCAGAGAGATGTTTATAATGATGAAAGGGAAAAATGGATTCATGAAATATCACATCTCTAGATATAAACACTTCCTTGGTTTCAAGATTCAAGAGTTTATATCCTTTAACACCAGGAGGATATCCCAAAAATACACAAGCAGTAGCTCTAGGTGAAATTTATGTCTATGAGAAGGAAGTGTTGATGCATAAACCAAGCAACCAAAAGCTCTCATATGGCTGTAATCAACTTTGGAATGAAAAAGAAGCTCAAAAGGTGTTTGATATTGTAAGTGAACAGAAGGTGTCCTATTGATTAAAAACACTGCAGTAAGAATACAATCACTCCAATATTTAATGGGTAGTCTAGACTGGAAGTATAAAGCTCTAGCTACATTCAACAGATGTTGATGCTTCCTCTCTACTACTGAGTTCTGTTGAGGGGATTCAACACAAGAAATATGATGAACCACTCCAAGCTCTTTGAAAAACTCAGTGAATGTGAGTTCAGGGGCATTGTCAGATCTAAAGGCCTTAATATGTTTATCAAACTGAGTATGCACATATTTGAAGAACTGAGGCACAATTGTAAGCACATCTGACTTATGATGCATCATATATACCCAAAAAAACCAAGTAGCATCATCCACAAGAGTGAGGAAGTACCTGTACTGATTTGTAGGTGCATGGTTGAATGGACCCCATACATCTGTATGAATTAAATCAAAAGCAGAAGTAGATATGTTGTTTCTTAATGGAAATGTCAACATTTTCTGTTTTGCCAATGGACATGCAGGACATTGAGAGACAGTGTTTGTTGATTCAACAAATCCCAAATCAGTCTGTAAATGTTCAAGAATAGGAAATGGAACATGTCCTAGTCTATCATGCCATGTGGCAACAGAAACTTTATTAGCTAAATGAGTTTGTAAAGGTAGACTAGAAACAAAACTATCAATGTTAGAACCTAGAGCCCATTGTGAATATCAGTCTTGCCAATCATCTCCAGCTTCTTGGAATGTTGAAGGATGCACTGATTGGCACAAAAAGAAGTAGATATGGATGAGAACTTCAAAAGATGGCTAAGGGATATCAAGTTAAATCTGAACTTTGGGAAATATAAGACATCATGAAGTATGAGTTTAGGATGCAGAATTATGGTTCCCTTGTGTGTTACAAGAAAATAAGTACCATCAGGTAATAAAACCTGATCATGTGTGAGATCATCAACACTATTAAATAGGGATAAATCACAGGTTATGTGTCTGCTGGCACTGGAATCAACAATCCATGTTGACGAATCAAATTGGAACTGAGTGGAGGCAGACAATGAAATACAGGGAGTACCTGTGTCATGCTCAATGGTGCCTGGTGATCCAGAATCATTGAATCTAACATTGTTTTGCACCTGTGAAGCTAAGATTGATAACAGATCCTGATATTGTTTGTCAGAAAGAGAATAAAGAAACTGCTGAGAATAGGGAATTAGATATAATATGTGTGGGTGAAGAGGAAGATGCCACATCAACATTATTCACCATCTGAGGAGTAACAGATACATTGTTGGCAGAAGTAGAGGGTTGGTGAATAGATTGAGAGTGCTGAAACTGTGGTCTGTTTCCACCATTGGAGAAATAACCTGGTGGATATCCATAGATCTTATAACATCTATCAACAGTGTGAGTGTTGCTCCGACAATTTGAACACTCAATCTGACTTTTCTCTTTGTAATTGGAAGAGTTTCCACGGTGAAATTGTGCATGGCCACCACGATTAGACAAATAACCACGTCCATTACCAAAATTAGGGCGAGCAGATGAGTTATTTGTGTTACTTTTCACCGCAAATGCCAATGAATTAGCAGACTGAGAAGGAGCAATACGACGCTGCCTTTCCTCTTGACTGACTAGTGCAAACACCTTACTCATGGTAGAAATTGGATCCATCATGAGAATCTGACTCCTAATCTGAGCATACGACTCATGTAGCCCCATTAAAAATGCCATAACATACTCAGATTGGTAATAATCACACAAAGCACACACTCCATCATAGTTACAATGATTGCAGGTACACACAGGTCTGTAATTAGATAGCTCTTCCCAAATTGCTTTCAGTTAAGTGAAATAGACACTCACCGAGGATCCATCCTATCGGGTAGAGAGCAAAGATTACCGGAGTTGGAAAATCCAGGGACCATTGGACTGCTGAAAATGATCACGGAGATCCAACCATATTTCGCATAGCAGTATCAGAAAATAGAATGGAAGCAGCGATCTCCTTGCTAAAGGAGTGTAAAATCCAGGAGATGACAACATGATTATTGCGCACCCAGGCCTGAAGGCGCGATTCCGGCTCCGTCGCCGCTGGCGAAGTAAGCGATCCATCAACAAAACCATGCTTATTCTTTGCTGAAAGTACGATAAGCATCGAACAACTCCAAGTAGTGTAATTCTCATCGGTGAGCTGCTGAGATACGAGGAAGGAGTTGAGGTGCTCGGATTGATGCAGAAAATAGGGATCATCGCCGGAAATTGAAGAACTAGCTTCGCCAGAATTCATGGCGAACAACACAGCAATCAACGAGAAATCAATCGGAAAGGAAATGGAGAAAAAACACAGATATTCAACGCGGAAAGCGAGAATTGAATATGAATGAGCACAAGATCAAAAAACTGCTGATACCATATTGCAACTGAAAAAACTAAACTTGGAAACAGATTTTCTCATTCATAGTGTAAACAGTACGTACATACATCTATATATACACATGAGCTGGGAGAAAAGAGATAAATAAACGTGATCAAATCTCAAGCCTACAAGTGGTTTTCCTATTTAACAGATACACAACTAACAGAGGCGTGCAAGCTAAGCTAAAAGCGTGACAACCAAAATAGTAACTAATTACAATACACTTGATGTTTTTCATCCATTGCCGACAGTGTAGAGACCACTTTATCTGAATTTCCCACGTGCAATTTGAGTACTAAGATGTGGAATACAGGGTGTATCTTAGCTCCAATGGGTAATTACAGTTTATAAGCTACTTGTCTCACCCTTTCAATGATAGGAAATGGACCAGCAAACTTTGGACTGAGCTTCCATAACTTGATGTTGCTGATAGATAGTTGTCTGTGTGGTTTAAGTTTCAAATAAACTCATCTCCAATCTTGAACTCATTTCCTTTTCTATGTCTATCTGTCATCAATTTCATCATTTCTTGAGCTAAGTTCAGTTGTTAATTTCTTAAGTATTGATGTTTCTCTCTCTCTCTCTCTTTCAGCCAGCAATTCTTCCACTCCTGCGGAGATCAAGGAATGAGAATCTTACAAGTTAAAGAGGTTTGTTTTGTAACCATAGAGAGCCTTAAAAGGGGGCCATTTTCAATGAACTGTGGTAATTGGTGTTATACCATAGTTCAGCCATAGCTAACTATTTCACCCACTTCTTGGGATGTAAACCACTCATACATTTCAAGTAATTTTCCAAGTATTGATTCACTATTTCAATCTATCCATCAGTTTGAGGGTGATGTGCAGTACTCATATCTTGCTGGATTTCCACCATCTCCAACATTTCCTTCCAAAGTTGGCTAGAAAAAACCTTGTCTGTCAGACACAATGCTTGAGGGCAATACATGAAGTTTATATACCTTTTCTAAGAAGATCTTTGCTAGTTGAGAAGTTGTAAAGGTGCTAAAAAGCTATGAAGTGAGCATATTTAGTGAATCGATCCACTATCACATGCAGTTAACCATCCCCTACTAATTTTTAGTAGTTTCAGTGGTCTTTCCATGGTTTCGGTCACCTTTTACTGATTTCAGTATCCAAACTTGTTATTTAGATATTTTATTCTTCGCCAAAATCATTTGTTGTCTTCTTTTTACCACATTATCATCTAATCCAATTTTTTCATCCAATTTTTGTCCAATATATTTTTGTTCATATTCATGTCTAACACTTCTTTTTCAAAATATTCATACCGTATCTCCTAATCCATTTGTTCATGTAATTTTTCACCAATAATTTTATTTTTCATATTCATATCCGATATGGTTTTTTCAAAATCTTCAGATCCTATCTTACACTTCTTTTTTAAAAATTTGACTTGTCAACATCATCTGTTCTTATTACACTTAATGCTCTATACCACTTCATTTATTGAAAATTAAAATTTTAAAATTTTCTTAATTGCACTTCTACAAAGTGAGTATCAGAACATAACACTTAATGCTCTATACCACTTTCATTTATTGAAAATTAAAATTTTAAAATTTTCTTAATTGCACTTCTACAAAGTGAGTATCAGAACATAGAAATTTGTAAAGTACAATTATGATTATGCCAAAATTCAAATGGGTACGTGGACGGCAGATTAGGACTCCGAATCATGCAAGAATTTATATACGTGGAAGGACTCTGATGCTTTCCTATCTGAAAATGCAAGAACAAATGTGAACTCCAAGGCCAAAAAGGGGAATAAGGGGTTTGGACCCTTTTTGGCACTCCGACGCTCAAGTCAGGGACTAGCTCTGGGTCAAAAAGTGAGAGTATGAAAGTAGAGTTCAGCATGCAGAGGAAAACTTACCTTCATCTCTCTGTGGAGATGGCTTATATAGGCGGAGGTGACTGCTATTGTATGCGAGTACACCATCCCGAAGGTGTGGATCATTGTTTGTTCTCAAAGGGTGAGGATGGTGACCCCGAATAGTGCTTTTACAGCTAAAGCATTATTCTCACCCTGCAGGAGTACATGACAAAGTCCTTTGGTGGCCGCAATTAATGCTTTGTAAACTGGAGGGAATCTACTTCAAATGCACTGGTACGGCAGGCTATAGGTCGCGACCGAGCCTCCACTCTTGATATCCTGGGTCGAATGGGGCTATGAGTCAGAGCCTTCCACACAGTAAGCTTTGATGATTGATTGCCCTCCTTCCAAGTGTTGGGTCGACTTCCACCGGCGCCTTGGGTCGGAGAAGGAGCTTTCTGCCCATGCTAGCGGCCACGTGGCGTTACCCTGGTGGTCCTGATAAGGGGCCCAGTTTTTCCCTTATCAGATTATTGTCTTAAAAATGTTTCAAAGATACAATAAGTTTGGATCAGTTGACCAAATTAAGATGATTATTTTCAACACTCAATGC
>JBBMKE010000003.1:6729349-6743439 GCA_037834125.1 Lippia alba
TCTTAAAAATGTTTCAAAGATACAATAAGTTTGGATCAGTTGACCAAATTAAGATGATTATTTTCAACACTCAATGCAACAAGTTTGGAAAACACTCGATGCATGATTATTTTATAAGAATAAAGGACCTAAAATGATAATTGTCCTTAGTGAAATCATTTATTTAATATTAAGGCTATCAAACTCACTTGAAGATGGTTCTTTTGTAAAAATTATGAAGTAACGATGGCGGTTTGTAAGTATTCAGGCTATCAAAACCACTAAAAACAACTTAAAAATATTTAGTCTCACAAAGCATTAGGTTACAGAGAGCATTAGGTTAAAGAATTTATGTCGTTTTCTCTTGCGCTGATGGATGATCTTCCTCCAGGTGGAGCTCTTTTACCCGATGGAGTTATATATCTCCCCAAGGGAGTATACAGGTTGCCCAATGGGCATTGCGTCTTTCCGATCAGAGATAAATGGTTGGCTATAGGGCCCCCCACTGGAACGGGAATGTTGGGTGGTTAGGGGGGTTTCCTCTGCCACCTAACAGCGGCGGCAGTGGCGGGGGTGGAGGAGAGGGGGTTCCTCTGCCGCCTAATGACGGAGGCGGTGGAGAGAAAGGCGGAGGCGGCAGACGGGGTGACGGAGGTAGCGCGGACGGGGTGGCGAGAGGGGCTTCCTCCGCACTTGGATGATCTGGGACCAATCCATGATATTAATCTGGATAATATGCCAGCTGCTGAGCTCGACTTCCCCATCTTGAACAAGGTGGATTTCCAGAAGTCCCTAACAATGTCCCCTTAGCTCCTGATCACGCTCTTGGTCCGGCTCTTAGTCCGGTTCTTGATCAGCAGGCTCCTCGTCCCACCCAATCTCGATCTGGCAGGGTACTGAGAAGACCTATTCGATATGGAGGAGGAGTGTTTGAAATGACTCGGGCTCCTCCTCCGGCAGAGGGTAATTTGCCAGTGATTCGCCTCAATTTGCTTACATTTGATACTGAAAGCTTGAATTTGTAGCAATGTCTAAGATATTTCTGTATTATAAAGTTAATTGTTACGATTACATCGTTTGCATATTTTTGTTTTATCTTCCACTGCTAAATTTGCAAATTTACTAAATTAGCTTAAAGATAGAATTCATAGAATCAAATGTTAGAAAAGCTAAGTGAGTACTACCAGCCACTCAGGGGGAGGGGAAAGCTAAGTGAGTAGTACCAACCATGGGGAAAGCTAAGTGAGTAATACCAGCCATTCTGTCTCTATTCTTTATAGTAAATGGTTGAATTGTCAAAAAGTTATTAACATTACTAATCCTGTAACTAGATATTATTATTCTACTGAACTAAAATTATTATGCAACCAAGGTCAAATTGCCAGTGAATAAAGCTTGTGTAATAGTATCACAAAAATTCTTGTATAAAATGACCAAATCTTGATCAAATATAATGTAATAAAAATGAAAAAAAAACTTAAAAATAGTTTTTCAGAAAATACGCAAGTGAGGATGATTGTTTTTGAAAAAATATAAAATAAGGATGATAGTTTGTAATGAAACTTAATTTGGGTGGGAAAATATAAAAAAGGGTTATAGTTTCGAAGACAAATATTTATTACCCCTTAAAAGAAATAGAGAATATTTTTTGAATATGACATAATGAAACCCTAGCAGACATCATGGACCACAAATGGTTTTCAAAAATTAAGGATTAAAATATAATTTTTTTAATTTAAATAGATTGCATTGTAAATTAGAGTAACTAGATAATTATTTCTTCTTACATAATGATTTAATGTGTTAATTAAATCATGATTGGAAATGAAGAGAAAAATACAGTGGAAAGGGTGAGAGGAATGAGGAACAAAACATGTGTGACACCCCGTTCGTCCACGCCCAGGTTTGTGTCACGAGAGAGTTTAAATTTATGCAATTACGTGATTATTCAACTTTAAGTGTCTATGTGAATAATTCGGGTAAAAATGTTAAAAGATAAAATATGAATTCTTGCATGACAATTTCGGAAATAAGTGTAATAATTGGACTTAATGTGAAATAGGACTTGGTCCTATTTTGAATTAGAGCCTAATTTATTTAGGTTGGTTTTGGGGTCATCGGACCGATACGGGCTCGAGAATTCGGATTCGAATTCCGACATCCAATAATTTGGTTGTTTCATGCATTTGACTCAATTAAATTTAATTCATGACCTAGAACCTTCTATTTATCCGGTTTACTTAACTCGGGAGTCATTTGGTTCAATTCTTAACTTTGACCTAAAACCGAGACCCACCTACCACATAAATATCCTAGATCCCCTTTCATTTCATTTCATTTCAAAACTTTCAAAGCCTCACATAAGGGAGAGATATGGAGAGCTTCAAGTGAAGATCAAGACTAGAGACCCATCTTCTTCCAAGAGCTCGTATCCCATCTTCTTCCAAGAGCTCGTATCTCTCGTATTCTTTCTTCCTTCGAGTTTCAAGGTTAGATTCGTGTTTATTTACCGATTCGATTCATGAATTTGCTTGAGTTTTGGTTGTTTGGAAATAGCATGTGAAAATGGAATTTAAGCCCCAACTTGGTAATATGATGAAATTGATGGATTATTGAGCATGCTAGGTTGTTTAGAATGATTCCTATATGCCTATGTTGCTGTAAATTCGTGTATGAAGCTTCGTTTTGCTGGAATCCATGGTTGAATGCTTGATTTTCTTAAGAAATGGGTTTGTGGTTTTGGGGCAAAAATCTATCTAAACTTTAGGGATTTGATGTTTGAGTGTTTGATTTGATCCTGGGTGTTTGTATGTGTTTGGGTGTTGAATTTTAAGCTTTGGAATGGTTAGATTCGGACTTGGGAAGCCATGGTTGAGAATTCCCATAACTTTCCCTAGGAAGAAGATGATGTGTTCCAGGTATAGGCCCGGAACGGCCGTTCTTGTGGTGCTGACATCAGCCATCGCTTGGGAAAGACCGTTCCCAAGTAAGGCATGGGTGGGAACGGTCGTTCCCACCTTCGCTGATGGTTTTTGCCGGAATGACCATTCCCATGCGGCCTTATGCGTGGGAATGGCCGTTCCCATCCTCCTGTGTGTGGTTTGAGCTTTGTTTTCGCATATGTTTGATTTATTTGAGTTGACCCGTGATCTATATGCTTCGGTATTGATTTTAATGCATTTCTAAAGCTTGTTATTTAATTATGAAGCATGTTTTGTCGATTTATGTGAAATTATGCTATGTAACCAACTTGTTCATCTCGTATACATCTCTTATTTCATTCTTAATTGCACGTCCTGCGTCTTGTGGTTCATATAGAGTCTAAGTGTGTTTCTGATTGGTTTTGTTCAGAGTTTGAGGAGTCGGGTGGTCCCGTGGTTTGAGTGTTTGGCCCTACACACTCCATACTCTACTTCTTCAAGGTGAGGTTTAGGATTTGTATAGTGGGACCTATGACCTTTATGTGTTGTTTTCCAAACCCTGTATGCGAATATACTATACTATGATCTATGTATGTGTTGGATACGATATGTTTATGATCTTGTGATACACTTTTGGGTTCTGAAATTATCTATGTTGGTATATGTAAGCCATTCTGGAAAATTATGATACGTATGGTATGATATGTAGCGAGGTCTGGATGAAATATTGGCATTTGTATGTTCTGTTATGTATGTGGATCGGAGGAGCTGCGGGTAAGGAGCCCCTGGTACGGCAAGGGCCGTCAGGATTATACATGTGCGTAGTTCCATTTGAGGTACCTTCACGCGACCCGTGTTGTAGGGAAGGTGTGGTATTCTTGAGCCTCCGACCTAAGGGCCGGAGAGGGCACTTGTGGGTTCGCATCCCCCTGTGAGTCTGTTATGTATGGATGGTTGGGCTGGTAGGCTCTCCATCAACCCGATGCTGATGGATTGATTATGTATTTCTATTTTCTGTCTGATTTGAGGTGGTGATGGATCTGAGCTCATACTCGCCGAGCATATGTTATGTTATGTTATGTTATGTATGGTAAATTATGAAACGGGATAGGTGCTTTCTAAAGTGTTTACGAACTTATATCTATTTTGGGTATCTTCAACTATTTTAGCATGCAAAACCCTAGCCCCAGTTCATGATTCCAACCTTAAGTTATGTGCTATGCTCTATATATATATATACGTGGGTGTGCGTTAGCCACCCTCGCTCAGTCAGTTGACTGATCCCCTCCTCCGTTTATTTTTTAGTTGCAGGTCTGTCTCTTTCTTTGGAGCTAGGCGAATGAGTCTGCACTCGTGGTCTTAGTTCGAGTCTGCATTTCCGTTCTGTTGCATTTACTTTCGAGACTTATGTATTTTTTTCAGCTATTGGATATTACTATCTTACTTTCTGTTGGCCCTGTGTGGTTTAGATGACTTGGCCCTATGGGGCATAGGATTTTATTTGGCCCTGTGTGGCATTTATGGCTACTTATATTGGAATACTTTGTGGGTTGGTTATGATTACGCTTCCGCACTCTGTTTATGGTTGTATGTTGTTTGCTTCCGCGCTCTGTTGTTTAGATTCGCCTAGCCTAGTGTGTGTGTTTATCCTCGTTCGCTGTGATTCGAATTCAAGTTTGGGCACCATTCCTTGACTGAGTTTGAATCACGGTACGGGGGATGTGGCATCCACGTTGGGTGTTACAACATGAAGAAGAAAGAAAATGAGAGAAAGTAAAATATAGATTTTAATAAATAATTAATGGACACATCACAACATGGAGATGTAGCACTGTGTAGGCCATCGGAGTAAGTCAATGCATCGCCGGAGATGAGAGCTTCACCGTCGTTGTATCTATAAGGCGCAGTGCACAACTGGTCGATTAATTGTGAAAGATTTTGAGACCTATAATGGGTGCTCCTAAGCAGAGGTGGATACCGGAAGAAGAAGCTGTTCTCAAGGCTGGCATTCAGAAATATGGTGTTGGGAAATTGAGTACTATACTCAAAGATCCTGAGTTTAAAGTAGACTTACGATCACGCTCCAATGTGGACCTTAAGGATAAATGGAGAAATTTAAATGTCATGGCAAATGGATTGGGGTCTGGAAATAGGGCTACGGTTGTGCAGAAGAGCAATCAGTTAGCCCCAAAGCATGATGAAGCCACTGCAATTGGTGGCGTAGTGGTTGAGAAGGCCTCCACAGTTCTTGAGACCACTTCACATGTTGCTTCAAATGAGACAATCCAAGATGTTGGTTCGGTAAACCTAATTTCAACGTTGGATGATCTTGTATTGGAAGCTATAGCAAAGCTGAAAGAACCTCGAGGATCCAGTCGACAAATGATTGCCGAGTACATAGAGGATCAGCACTCAACACCTCCAGATTTTGACAGGAATTTGGCTGCTAGTTTGAAGCTTTTGACAGAAAAAGGAAAGTTAGTTAGGTGAAGCGTCAGTACAGAATTGCACCACCAAGGTCAATATCAGGGGCGACTCTAAGATTGTCGGACAGTGGAGTCAAAACAATTTACTACTAATAAATATATATATATTATTAAAAAATAAAATATTTTATTTAAAATATTTATCTTAAAATTATCTTCAAAATCTAGAATTTTTTTAATAGTAGCTATGAGTTGAAAAAAATATTTGTGTACTCCCCTTTTCAAAAAACTTTTCGTTTACTCCCCAAATGAGAGGCAAAATATTTGTTTACTACACATTTTTTGCAAATGTAGTACAAAAATTTAAGGAAGACGTAACTAAATCCCCAAATATTATATATTTTTTACAATATTATGTATATACATCACTTGGGGAAAAATATTCATCATTTCATTGGTTATATATGATTTGAGAATAGGATGTTTAATATATGATTTGAGAATAGGGTCTAACCAATGAAGTATGTTCTCCACCATTCCATCACTTGCATGCATTGATCACGTATTCAATTCAAAAAGTAAACAAGAAATATAAACTAAAGGAAAATACTTCAATCTCTGGAACATTCTTGCACATACGTTCATCCTGATGAAGCCAAGCCATGTGTATTCGTATTCATTCAAGTATTTAATAATTTAACTAAACCAAATCCACCAAATCAAGAAAAGTCGGTGTTCTTCAATTCCTGATCAAACTTAACGCGGCTAAGCCTCGATTCCCACATCAAACTTCACTCAATCCTATATATACACACATCAATTCCATTTCCAATTCAAATTATCGGGTTCCCACAATCGATTTCCAGTAATCATTCAATCCAGCTGAACTGAACCACCATGGCGAGCACAAACGAAGATCAGAAAGCTTCTTCTTCTTCGGCGGAGGAAGAATCGAAGAAATACGGCACTCACGTGATGGGTCCGCCCGCGAATCCGGCGGCGCACCCGGATAATCAGCAGGCGGCGCAGTGGCAGGCACAAGGACCGCCGCCGCAACAGTTCTACCATACGCAGCAGCCGTACATGGTGTATTCACCGGTGCAGAAGCCTGCTGATAATCCTTTTGAGTATGTTGTTCATACGTTTAATTCGTGGAGTCATAGAGCTGAGGAAATGGCGCGGAACATCTGGCATAACTGTAAGTTTTTTTCTTCTTCATCGAGGGTTTTGATCATGGAGGAATTGAAGCTGGGAATTTGAAATTAGGGTTTGAAATTGGGGGTTTTGTGTAGTATTAGTTATGTTTGTGTTGGTGAATGAATTTCGATAAAAATGTGTTCTTGATATATGAATTACCCAAAAAATAAAATAAAATAGAGCTACAGAGGGAGGTCAGTGATTTCGGTTCTTTATTGCTAAATATTCAGTTCCTTTTTGGTTTGTGTTGAATTGATGATGAATTTCATCTTGGATTTGTTTTTTGGCAATAGTTGATGATGAATATAATTTGACATAGGATGAAGATTTTGTGAACTATGGATCTTGATTATTTTGGTGGTGAATATTTGAATTTCAAGAAAAAAAAATATATTTGAGATTGACAATAGACCTCTGATTGAGATCACGAATTGAAAGCAAACAGGGCACTCTACTACAAAAACATGATTCGTCGTGATTAAGAACATGTTAGGCATGGTTAATTGCTGTGGGATTTTCGAGTATTGGTTATGGACAAGGATCGAGATCATTTGATTGCGGCTATACATGTTTCCACTGCAGTGAAAACAGGGCCGTCCGTATCTGGTGCTGCATGGGGGAAGGTTAATCTGACAGCGAAGGCCATAACTGAAGGCGGATTTGAGTCTCTTTTCAAGCAGATATTTGCAGTTGATCCGAACGAGAAGCTGAAGAAGACATTCGCCTGTTATCTTTCCACTACGACAGGCCCTGTTGCAGGAACACTCTACCTCTCGACTGCTCGTGTGGCTTTCTGTAGTGATAATCCCTTGTCTTTCAGAGCTCCCTCCGGACAGGAGACTTGGAGTTACTACAAGGTTAGATATTTAACCTCGTTGAGTTATTTTTGTTATAATTCTAGTTATTCTTGTGCATGGAGCATTATGTTAGTTAGTTATTTTAGTGCCGGAGCCACATATAAGCCACGAGACTGTAGAACATAGCATTTTACTTTGAAAATCTGTCTCTTTGCCGTCGATGGAAGATGAGATACACTAGGGGTTTCGATGCAAATTGAAGGAGATAATTACAGCTAGATCCCCTGACATTAGGGCTGAACACATCAGGACCACCTATTGTTTTGAAAATTACAGCAAGACCCTAGAGTCTTCTTGTTTGTAATTTTGCTAGTCTACATACGACACGAGATTGGAGTTATATTTGTTTAGCAATGTTATGTGGCTAATCAAACTAACGATTATTGTGATGCTGATTGAGCAGGTGACAATACCTTTGGGGAACATCGAGAACGTGAACCCTGTGGTCATGAAGCAAAACCCACCGGAGAAGTACATCCACATCGTGACTGTCGATGGTCATGAATTTTGGTTCATGGGATTCGTAAGTTTCGAGAAAGCGTCGCACCATCTTTTGGATACTCTCTCCAATTTCAAAGCTTCTGCGAACATAGCCCAACCCACCGTTTCGACCTGAAAATTTTGTTGAACTTCTGATATGTTCGAAGATGGTATTGATTTGAATTTGTTTGTGTGATGTAATATAGAGTGGGAATTTTAGTATTTTCTTTGTATACTTGTGTTTGTTGCAGTATATATAGTCTGTTGCTGGAGGGATATTTGTAAATTTACCGAATTTCAGGGGTTGGAGAATAAACAACTTAGGCAGATTGTTGTACAAAGTTGTATTCTAGTATTAATGATAATATAGGTAAATTATATATAGATTATCTGGGGGCTATGTTAGGTAGTGTAGTTGATGGACTATTTCATTTCAGAAATTATATTTTTTCTTTATAATTTGGGCGTGGAAAATTCTAGTACAGATCTCCATTACACCGATTTGGCAGAGTCAGTTTCGGGCTATAATCGCCACCTAGGGATTTAAATGTTTTTTCATTCAAAATTTTGGTTCAAATATTGAAAAATGATCTAATTGAAACATCGTGTCTCTTGAGTGTAATGGTTGGGTTTTGGCTCTATTCGTCGGTTGTACGTCTCCTGACTATAACGGTTGGGTATGGATCTACTCGTCGGTTTTGCTTCTCTTGACTATAATGGTTGGGTTTAGCTACACTCCTCTTGAGTATGATGGCTGGTTTGGCTACGCTCGCCGATTGTGCTGCGTGAGCCTCTAAGCAAGCGAATGTCTTAGGGGCATCACCGTTGTTTCGGAGCATGGGGAGGATGCAAGGTGTACCAAGAAAAGCTTCGGACGTCTCTAGTTAACATGAAGCAAGGCGTAGAAAAACATGTGCAAGTGAATAAAAATAAAAGACTTAAAAAAATGAACATCCCGACAATCAGGTACAAGTGAATAAAAATAAAAGACTTAAAAAAAGAACACCCCGACAAAAAAAAGATTATCGATACTCTGTAAATATTTTATATAAACCGCTCAGGACTGTATAAACTTATTAAAATTGATATAAATTTGTGGACAAAGTTATGGAAGGTGTGCGGTTGTAATAATGAAGTAATTCTTGTACAACACATTAAAATATCAAGAAAAAAAATATACTTTTTTCGTAATTTCTGTATTGCACGTCAAAATATTAACAAAAGATGCTTTTTCTTGAAGAAAATGAAGTATTTGTAATCTACATTTTAAGTCCATATCTTATGGACTGAATTTACATGTATCTCGAGACGATCATGAGCATTTTAGGGTGCAATAAAAGTGGAGTTACAGTTTATAATGTCAGAGGAAAAGGGAAATTACAAAAATCTGATCCATGGAAAAGGAGAAAAGATGAGAAAGGGATTGGTGAGACAACAACGAATACAGTGTGTGTGTTGTCGAGGTTACCAAACAGTTGTAAGAAAAGAAAAGAAGAAGATGCAAAATGTTAGATAGAAACAAAAGCATGAGTAAAGCAATGAGACAAATTGAGATTCTCCCACATCGGATAAAAAGGATTGCAGCAAACAAAAGGACCCTTAACACTAATACATTGTGTGTATTTCTCTTGTGTAATTGTAATGTATGAGTTTTGTATGTCCAATAAATAAAGTTTATACTAATTAATTACTTTTAAGGATTACTAAAGTTTCTCACGAGATTAATATGAGTAGAACGAGATGTTTTTCCAAACCCCTCGGGGGCTCTATCATTTGACAGAGTTAGGTTTTAATGAAAGGGTGCCAAAAAAAAAGTTACTCACATAATTGATATGATTTAATGGAGTCAAATTCGAACAACAATATCTCTATACATGCATATTATTATTGCACTTCTCTCTCTCCCACTTAGTAAAATGCACTAGCATATATGTAAAATCTCCATGCAACCTAAAACGCAAAAATGATCATTCAACCCATGAAAGGGTGCCCAAAAAAAAAAGTTACTCACATAATTGATATGATTTAATGGAGTCAAATTCGAACCGCAATATCTCTATACATGCATATTATTACTGCACTTCTCTCTCTCCCACTTAGTAAAATGCACTAGCATATATGTAAAATCTCCATACAACCTAAAACGCAAAAATGATCATTCAACCCTCATGTGATCTACTATATCTAAATTTATCCACGTATTAATTTACATTCGAGCCGAATCTTACCACTAAACTTCAAATTTTACATTCCTAAAAACTCAATTTTATAACCTATATAGGGGGGTCCGGGGGGTTGTTAAGGGGGGTGGAGTTGAGACAATGTTTGTACCAATGGGGGGTATAAAGAAAGGTCCATCTCATGTTCCCTGTTTGGCTATGTATGATCTCTATCTGCTGTCCATCTTCTCTTTTGTACAGTTATTTTGATAGGCCTTTTTCTGCCCCAAAGATTCCTTTTTTCCTGCCATGCAATTTGAATCAAAAGGTTCCTTTGTTCTCTTCATCACTCTCCACCTATTTCACCATCATATTTCATTCTCATTACCCCCACCATATCACTTGGACCATTTTTTTTGCTTCAATCCCTTCATTTATTGCCATCAAATCCTAAATCCTTATGGATTTAATAGGGCCTTTGGTTTTGCATATCCACATCATTACATCAAGTAGTTGAGATTGCAGACAAATGTATACGGACACGACACAAAACGAACCCAACCAGTAAAATATAGTGAAATTTTAAGTATTTGTGCCTTAAATCGTAAATTTTTAAAGATTAATAGATACTTTTGCGTTTGTGTGTCACAAATAGGTCATTCTATTCCTGTTTGCAATGATTGGTTCAAATTCACATCAAGTAGTTCAGATTGCATATGAATATGTACAAACACTCCATAATACGAATACATCTATTATAAGTATTGCGTCCCAAGTATTAGAAAATTGCAAATTTTGATCTATTATAAGTATTGCGGCCCATATATTAGAAAATTGCAAATTCTATATACCAACTCAATTAATTTAGTGCTTTTAGTACATCTCATTTTTTGGCAAAAGAATAGGATTGAATCTTTAAAAATCTTATAATTTAATACTTTTTTTTTATCGGAAACCAATTTGCCCGCCGGAAACCTTATACGAACTTTTAGTTCATCACCTGTAAGTTTCGACGGAAAAAATTTAATTTTCAGTTTAAAATGTATATTAAATTGCTTAATTTTGGAAATATGCTTTTATTTTATTGTCTTAAACTAAATTGCTTAAAAAAGAAATTGAATTGATAAAGTTGGTGTGCAAACCAATATTCCATTCATATAAAGAGTTCTAATGGGGGGATGTTGTTTAATGCTTAGCCGACAATTAAGAAGTGTTGCTTAGAAAATTGGAAGTGGACGGGAGGTTGCTAGTTTAAATGATTTTATATAAATAAATAAATAAATAAATATATATATATATATATATATATATATAATATATTTAAGATAAAGTCAAATCCTATGATTACGGTTGGAAAATCCCCTAAAATCATGATAACTATTGAATTCCTATTGCCCTAACTTAGGTCATTTACAAATTAAAATACTTATTTGTTCAAATGGGCATTAAAAATTTATAAGTTTTGTTTAAATATATATATTTAAAGTCAAGCCATGCCAGGATGTTAGTGTGTCACATAATTTTGACTTTTTATAAGTGCTACATTCTGCACTGTATAAACAAATTGCAGAAGGATGATGATAATATTCTCCCATATTATCTATTAATTATTATTATCTTCAATAATGTTCCAATAAATACTTATTAATCAAATTAAATCCCAGCTGTATTAACATCAATGCATCAACAGACTTAACTTGCAATTTTCTTATAATTTTTGTTATGACTTATGATATATTTGAATATAGTTTATTTCCAAAAAATCAAAAACACGACAAATTATGGCTCAAATCTATCTCATATTTTGATTTTAAATTCTACTTTTTTTTTCAAAAGGAAAAAACAAAAATGAGGTGTCATATGAGGACTTTCCCGATCATCCATCCACTCATCTTAAGTCTTAACGCTATTCTTACCTAAACACGCATAATAGGATGACACGTAGAGATCGAAATGTCACATAAAGGACCTTAATGATACTTTTACCTAAACACGTTTAAAGGGATATCACATAGATGGTGAAATTCAAGGAATTTACTCATTCTAATACTATTCATACCTAAACACGCATAATGTGTTACCGTCACACGATTAAGTGAAAACACAAGCCAACAGAGTTGGTCCAAGTATTGGTTCAAGTAGTTAATAAGTTTGCTCTCAAGAGTTGGTCCAAGTAGTTAATGAATTTGCTCTCAAGGGCGAGGTCCCGAATTCGAATTTCGTTTGGGTGTGCGTGTGTTAAAAAAAATTAATAGAAAAAAAAATGAAAAACACAAGCACATAACAACTAAAGCAACTCATATAACCCATAAAAAAATTAAAGAAGATTTCCCACAAATTACAAGAATGAAGGCAAAGAATTCAAGAAGATCAAGATAGGATAATAATACAAGCTCAAAAAATACAGATTCAATATATCATGAGCTCATTAGCACCAATAATAATAACCCTTTGTCTCATCTCATCATCAAACACACCATACTCAAACACTCCATCACAAAACTTCAAAAAAAAAAAGCATAAAATTCACGTTTCCATTAAGAGAAAAAAGTGAGGGGAAAAAAAAAAGGAACAAAATTTCCAAAAAAAAAATAAAAACAAGAATAATATTCAAGATGAGCCATTATCGGATCGATCGAAGTGCAGGAGTTGACCACAACATTTGGGGCAAATCTCGAGCTGTTTGGGCACCATGTAGTACATCAAGCAGCTCTTGCATCCAGCCACCACAAGAACATTATTATTATTATTGTTCGAATTACTGTTATTACCACCATCATTCCCATCTTTTTCTTGATAACCATAACAATTTTCTTGAATATCATTGTTGTTATTGTTATCATTATCATTACTGTTGTTGTTACCACTCCATTGTTGTTCTCTCGATGAAGAAGGAGACGATTCCGAGGTCGACCCTTCACTGTCATACGAGCTGATATCGTCGTCGGAGTAATACCCGCCGCCGTACTCCGCCGTGGTCCGGGGATCCTCCGTCGCCCTCATCCCCGTCCTCCAGTTTATGTAGTATATCTCCCCAGTCTGTTTTTGCACAACCCAGAAAAAAAAAAACAGTTTCTTTAGCCAAGAACAAGAATAAAAATCCAATCTTTATCACTTCCCAATGAAATGCATGTAGAAACGAACAAAACCCATAAAAAAATCTTGGCGAAAAAATTGATCTTTTTCCTTTAATCTCTTTAAATGAGGGGAGTAAATGAAGAAAGGGGCATAATAAATAACCTCCATTAAACAAGAGCAACAAAAACCAAGAGTAATAGCAAGATCTGTTAAGGTTTTAGGGCATTCAATGCAACCCCAAAACACACACAAATAAGTACAGCACAAACAATGACAGCGATCTCAAAAAGAAAAATTAATTCACACAAACATATATTTTTTGTCTCTTTTTCAAGAAGGGTCCATTCTTGATTTCTTTTCCCTCATACCTTTAAATCCAGGCATTGCTCCCAATGGAAGGGGAGGGAGCCTTGTGAATTGAGTTCCACGGCGGCCGGCGGCGAATCTCCGCCGTGGGGAGGCGGCGCGCTGCTGCTGCTGCTGGTGCCGCTGCTGCTCTGGTGGTGATTCAGGGAACAATTTTGTAGAGATCTCTCTAACGAAGCTGTGATTGTAGCCATGTTTGGAGTTACCATAATTCTTGATTCTTGGTTTTTTGTTTCAAGTTTCAACCCCCTTCCCACCTAATAATTAACCACCCTCCTAAAAATTGACCCCAAAAATATTTAAATTTTTTTGAGGATTAATGACAGGAAATTAAAAAAAAGAATTGAGAAAAATAAAGGGGTTGGGAAATTGTTGGGGTGTTGGGGAAGATGAGAGTGATGGACAAGGGGTGGGAATTTGTGTTGTTAAAATAAAGAAAGGTGGGAATAAGCCAAAAGGGTGGAATTTTGGGGCTTTAAAAGGGAAAAAGAATGATTAGAGTATTGAAAACGAATAAAATTATTTTGTTGGGGAGGAATTGTTTAGTATTAAGAGATGTTTGTTGGAGAGGGTTAGGGATGCGCGTGGGAGATAGGTTTTGGAAAGAATCAAAAACCAGGTAGGCAA
>JBBMKE010000003.1:6748622-6758851 GCA_037834125.1 Lippia alba
ATATTCACACATTGACCCCTTAAAAACAATTATTCACATATTGACCCCTCTAGTGAAATTATGAAGAAACCTTTTTGGAATTCCACTTTTCCTCTATCAAATCACATCAACAGCCTTTATTCCTAAAGTAACATTTGTAAAGATATAATAATAGACATGTCTTCCTTATCTCATGTTATGGTATTTGTATGCATTTTTTTTTAACATATATGACCTTGCACTTGATTTTTTGTGAAATTTTTTTAAGTAATTCTAACCCAAACTTTGTTCGGCCAAACTAATGTAATGAAGACGAGTATTCGAACAAAACTAATGTAATGAAGACGAGTATTTCATACTTATCTTGTGATTAGTAAAAAGTTTTGAGAGATCGACCGATTAAGTAACAAGTATAAAATACTTTATATTATAATTGATTAAGTTCGATTTAACCAAATTTGAGATAGAAATTTTCTGTGTTATAGTTTATTGTGGTTGGATTATGCTTATATGATAAATATATAATTGAATAGTGTATAGCAATTTTAATGATTTTCATAGTTTTAAAAATATTTAAGTCGGTAAATATTCACGTTTTCAAGTATAAAATCTTTTTCCAATCAAGAATTCCATTTTTATTAAAGCGGGATGAATCCGATTCATTAACAAGCGGAAAATCTATTGCATTAGCGCTCGAATGAGTGGAGTAATTCCAACGTGACTTGGGAATATAATTTAAAAAGACTCGACCCTAATTTACCTTTCATCTTAAGATGTGATATAGAGATAATTAAAGAGAATAATTTAAGTAATTATATTATTCTTTTAATTATTTTTGCACTTTATATTTGAAAGTGTTCCCCTTATTAATGCTCTTGTAGAAGCTTTTGACATCATTTTCCATGAAAGAATGATTATATTACTAAAGTAGAGCTTATCTTATAGCCAATAATCAATATCCTAAATACAAGAATTGCTAATGAAGTGATTGACAGTAATAGAAATGGGCCCTCAAGATTACTACTTACATTTAATTAATATAATAATAATGAATCTTATACTTATCCACGAAATTATTTTGCTAGAAATAAAAAAAAAAGAAGTAATTAATTAAATAAGGCATAGACAGGAGTGGTAACATGCAGCCCATCCTCTATTTATTTCAAGAATATATTATTTCAACTATATGACTTTGGAAAAAGCTGGCAAATAATGTGCATTTGCTGCAAATATAGACAAAAGTGAACTTTTGTGAGCATATATACTTATTTAACACATAACATTTGTTGATAGAAAAAATTCAAATGTCCACATTCTTTTTTTTTTTGTGAACAAATGTCCACATTCATTTGACTTGGTTTCTGGATTAATATCAGTATGCTTGTTGGATAAAATTCACACAGAATTCCCTTATTTACATATATAATTTATCAAGATTAAGCAGATTTCTAATAACTCTGTATTATAATTTGATTTTCATTGGAATTTTAAGAATCTTTAAACACATAAAACAACTAAATCTATCCCCCTACTTACCTTGAGTGGGCTAGTATATAAATTATTTTGTGGCCTACACAACCTCCAAAATTCATTAATGATCTAACATAATTGCATGCCTAAAAATTGCCTCACGAACCAATAATAATTAGAATTAATGTCATATTATTTACCTTCAATTTATATTTCCTCAGCAACTAGCTAGACAAAAAGGAAATTTCAATTTAATTATGTTCACTTAGGTAATGGAAATTTAACTAGCATGATTTATCTTAATATGTTTTGGACCAATTGTTTATCCACTTGATTAAAAGCTAATTAATTATCAAGGGAAGTTGTTATTTTATTCGGTGATAAATATGTCTAAAAACGATATTAAATTTAAAATTACAAAATTTGACACTATCTTCTATGTTAAATTAATACAATTTTTACTATCTCATTTACAAAAGAAAGATAAAAAAAGTTATGGCGAAACTAATTTTAAGTCAGAAATCACTTCATAATAATGAAGTCAGAGTAAAAAACAATATAATATTTCGATGTCCACCGCTTATACCATACATTTAAGGATTATTTTGGAATTATTCCTACCTCATCAATGATTCCACTATTGTAACATGTCCAACCGAGTGTAAAATATTTATTCACCCTATATCCAACTATTGAAAACTCATTCTCAATGTGAAAAAAATGTCAAACAAAATTAAAGTAAATTTATAATTTTAAGCCACATTACTTCAAAGTAACAATTTAAAAGTACTCTCTACATTCTACAAAAGTTAGTCCATAAAATTCACTCACATTTATTGCTTTAGCAGGCCCTATAGTAAATACCAACAATCCAATTAATTTAGAATTAAAAACCGAAAAATAAATAAATAAATAAATACAATATAATATAATATATTTATTTATTTATTTCTTGCCACGCAAAGAAAAAGATGCCTTATGCCAGCACAGCAAAAAGGTAAAGATATTTTACGAGTGGTCCACTCCGTACATACCCCAAATGCAAATCAAAATCAAACTTAGCCCAAATAAATTAAATCAAAATACAAAGAAAATAAAAATATTGCTCAAAATAGTAATTATTAATATATTATCATTATTATACTCAAGCTCAATTTCCACTGTAATTGAATCTATATATATATTTGACTACACAAGTAGATCATCTTCCTCCTTCCATTGCTGCAAATTTTCTGCAACAAACTGCAAGAAATTTAGTTTTCAGCTCGAAATCTCGAAACCCCGTTTCCCGAATCTCTCCATATGTACCTCCGTTTCGTTTCCTTGTTTCAAAATTTGCCGAAATCGACCCCAAAAGCTCGTACTTTTCGATCCAAGAATCTGTAATTTTCCTCTGTTTTGGTGTTTCCGGGTTTAATTCCGAGACCCCATTTACCTGATCTCCGCATATGTACCTTAGTTTCGTTTCCTGGTTTCAAAATCTGCAGAAATCGACCCCCAAAGCAAAAGCTCGTATCTTTCTATCCAAGAATCTGTAATTTCCCTCTGTTTTGGTGTCTCCGGCGAAGATTCCGACGATGGTGGCGTGCGATTTCTGCGGCGAGAGGGCCGCGATTCTCTACTGCCGCGCCGACAGCGCCAAGCTCTGCCTTCGCTGCGACCAGCACGTGCACGCCGCCAACGCCCTCTCCCGGAAGCATGTGCGCAGCCAGATCTGCGACAACTGCGCCGCCGCGCCGGCGGTGGCGCGTTGCGCCACGGAGGGCCTCGTCCTCTGCGGTGACTGCGACTGGGACTCGCACGGCGGCTGCGCCGCGTCCGCCTCGCACGATCGGAGCCCCGTGGAGGGGTTCTCCGGTTGTCCGGCGGCGGCGGACCTGGCGGCGGGGTGGGGGTTGGAGATTGAGGTGGAGGAGGAGGATAAGAAAACGGCGTCGTATGAGTGGGGGAGCTTGCTGGATGAGCTGATGGTGCCCAATGCCGGCGCGGTGGTGTTCTCCGGCGGCGGCGGGGAGCTGGTGAAGAAGCAGAGGAGCCCCCCTACCTGTGGGAAGATGAAGACGGTGATTTTGAGGCAGTTGTTGGATTTGGTGGCGGACGGCGGGGGCGGTGTGGATGGGGAGGAGGTGGGGCCGAAGACGCCTAGCGGTGGGCGGTCGTGGCAGCCGGGGGATATGTGTGGCGGATACGACGAGCAGCGGGAGGAGGAGAAGCGGGATCGGGATGGAGGGTTTATGCCATTGCTGATGATGGAGGCTTCAATCAATCAGAAGGAGGAAGGGAACATGGTGTGGAACAATAGTACTTGTGATCACAGCTCTCAGGTATTGTTGTTGATTTGTTTCTCAGTGACATTTTCATATGAATCTTGATGCATATAATCAATTTTTTCATGTTAATGCTTATGATATATGACTTCTTATGATGTTAATAATGTTTGAACTTCGAAGATTATCTAGAATCCATATATCTAAAGTTCCCATTTTTTGTATGAAAATGTGTTATTTGTTGTTTATATGATCTATAATGTTGGGAAATTCAATATTTTGGAGGATATTCTTGGCACATGTTTAGCATACATATTCCAAAATCTTGTGAAATCTCATTCTTGAATCAATGTGCTCAATTCTTTGTTGCATCATGTTATGCAGATATGGGACTTTAATCTTGGGCAATTGAGGGAGCAAGAGGGATCTCCTCTAGAGCTCGAGTATGGTGGAAAGGAGATGGTTTACTCTGTCAAAGGTTTTGGAGAACTACTCAAAGAAGCTTCCTCCACGAAGAGACGAGGGGTCGATTCTTCTTTTGCACGCGACGATACAATCCCGTTTAATGTAAGCATATTTGCTTCCATGATCTTCTCCAAAACATCTTATATTAAGTTTTGGGATGAGATACGCTAAGGTTTGGACTAATTACGCAAACTTCTGCTTAGACTTGGAGAAATGAAAATAACTTCTTGAATTATATTACATCTGGGTCGATGGATTTTTATATCATCTTGTCTAAGTTTTTATGAGACCCGATTTTTCACTTGGAAATTACTTGTCGACATTTGGTGTTCGATTCATGACTATAATAGCATGTGTTATGCCAAACTCACGGACATGTTAGGGATGGTTTTGTAATTTTTCCAACTTTAAGGTAAGTTTGTGTTATTTGAAGGCTAAACCTCAGGGTATGTAGGTGTAATTATCGCTTACTCCTTAGGTGTCATCTATGAGAAACAGAAGAATTATAATATGCCTCTTTTATCTTTTATGTTTGCTTATAGCTTTGGATCTCAAATTTTGTCACACTATTTGAAATGCAGAGCACTGCAAATAACCAGACGGGGAGTCAGGGGCCAGCAACATCCGAGAGCAACAATCTACCTGTGTCGAGGCCTGCATCATGTTCAGGATTTACAAAAGATTTCAACTTCATGGATCAGTCCATTTTAATGAAAAACGAAACTGCAATGACGAAGGCCGACCTTGAACTTCTAGCAAAGAATAGAGGCAATGCTATGCAACGTTACAAGGAAAAGAAGAAAACACGAAGGTGCCTATTTGCCCCTGTTTCTTTTTAATTTTTATGATACATTTCATGATATGAAGTTAATTGCACCAAACTTCCTGTGTTTATGACTAATGAGCACCCTATGGTAGGAAAAATCGTCACAAGAAACCCTGTGAAAGTTAGAACTTTGTACATATGACTCCCCACGTGTCTCACCCCCGTTGCCACAAGTAATCGAATAGGGGTAAAATGAAAAGTCTGTTCGTTTCTTTTGTTACAAGTCAAAAGCAAGAGGCTATGAGCAGGATCCTTGTTACAGGAATTTCAGCACGAGATTATTTACACTTATTAGCTACATTATAGGGATTTGAGTACAATTAACTGGCAGTTATATCTGATCTTGACTTCATATTGTGCGTAGATACGACAAGCATATACGATACGAATCAAGAAAAGCACGAGCCGACACTAGGAAGCGGGTCAAGGGTAGATTCGTCAAAGCCAATGAAGCTCCGGCCGGATGAGTGATGATCTTAGTCCAACCCTTCATGTACATATTTGCCGATGTATACTACTTCTTGCTCTCTTTGAAGCAAGATTTGTGTGATTTTTACTTGTTTGCGTTTCCTTCTTGATGATGTATCGTGCCGAATTCATAGGTAAAGCTTATATGGAGTTGGTTTTTGTACTCGGGTCATGGGGCATGATATGTTAAGCCCCCAAATGAGCAGCTATCTTATTCACAATAACTTAGTTTTTGATTGTATTTTTTTGCAGAATTAGCAGACTTATATTGTAGTTCTCAAACAGTCCTTTTCAGACAAGAACTTAGATTTATTACATAAAACTCTCTCTCTCTCTCTCTCTCTCTCTCTCTCTCTCTATATATATATATATATATATATATGTACAAATTCACAAGAAACCCATATCTCCATTTAAGTAAGCAACATTGAAATGAACATTCTGAATGAATAATTTGGCATAATTACAGAAAACACCCTCTGATATTTGGGAAATTACATCTACTATCCATTGTTTAACCTATGATTGGAAATTCCAAGGGAATAATGAAACAAGTTATCTGCCCTCTTGAATCTTTATGTGGAGAAACCATAATTACAAATATCACCCCTACAGTACGGAAATTTGCATTACAAGAAGAATCTTGATTCTTGTCCATCAAAGCAATGGGCAAAATTGAAATTTAACAATTTTTTGGGACTAGCTACGTTAGCATATTACCAACACTTGGCTGTGTATAAAAAGAGGGTCAACTTAAAACTGGAGTGGCTGCTTTCTTCTTATCTGTATGAGAGGCAAGAAATAAATACACCATATGTCGAATTAATTATGCGATATTAAAAAGTCACCCTATGCTTGTGACATATAAGTTTGAAAGACATTTTCCCTATGTAGTTAGCCTGTCTCTTTTCTTGAAAAGCTTCCGAAAGGACTTTGTAATCATCAAACCACTCAACAAACTTTTGTAAATGAATCCCTCCAAACCCATCCAAAATTTTTATTCAATGCAATAACCCTCAAAAGAATAAAATTTTTTGAATTTCTCGCTCGTCATCTAGACTATATATAACCGTACTCACGCAAAGTGTATCAACAAATCTAATCTAGGCTGAATTATGTCCATTATCTCTCAAATTTGGGATGACTGCATAGTAATATCTTTAGTGTTACGAATAATAATATGGTTCCTAACGATTAAGTTTTATCGGAAAAACATGTATTATAGAACGTGTAATGCTATGACAACGGTTGCACTCAAAACATATATTTGCTAAAAGAACAAACTAAATATTATATTATTATTTTGTGATTTCTGATGACCAAGACACCTTTTTCATTAGGGAAAATTCTAGCTAAAATCTGACTCAATCGAACCCAATTAATTAGAAGGGCAAATATATTATACTTGTTATTTTGATTTACTACTCTCTCAAAATTTTCCTCTAGAAAATGTGAAATACTCTTCATTGGTTGTACCAATTTGGCTGAATCAGACTCGGGTTATAATTCTTCATTGGTTAGGCATTATTTTGTAATTAAATTAAATTAAATTTGAGAAAAGATAAATATAATTTTTCTTAAAATTAGAGAAGATTCGAATTGCCACCGAATGCCATAGGTAATATATTTTTATTTTTTACAAGATTTTTCAAAGGGGATATGGGAAGTGAGAATCTTGTGAAAAACTCTCTTATAGTCTTATTCATGTGAATGCTATTAAAGCCACATCTCCTCCAAAACAACTCTATATACACCCCCATAGAATCCCTCTAACCCTCATTTCCACCGCCACCACCACCATGATTCTCGATCAAGAACCACCACAATCATGACGGAATCATCACTCCTCCTCATCAAGAACTCACTCGGCGCCAAAATGAAGAGCGGTTTCAGAAACTTCTGCAACGGGGAGAGCTCCACCTCCACCCTCGACCACCACCATCTCAGCCGCAGAGCCACCGCATTCACCGCCGCACCGCCGCCGCAACCACCACCTCCAACCGCGGAGAGAAAAACCCAACACCAGCCAACCCTAGAAGAGATGATCCTCCAATTAGAAATGGAAGAACAGCTAACAGCAAGAAGAAAATCCACCGCCGCCGGCGATCACCACCACCACCACCACCACAGAATGTCCTGCGTCAACAGCTCCGACATCCTGCGAAGTGCAAGAAACGCTCTGAATCAGTACCCGCGATTCTCCCTCGACGGGAAAGACTCCATGTACCGATCCTCCTTCACGAACTTAGATCCTCTTCGGTCCGACGGCCGCCTCGAATGCACGCCGAAGAGGTTCCCCGACGTCGTGGGGGGTGAAAGTGTAATGTGGTGCAAACCTGGGGTCGTGGGGAGGTTAATGGGGCTTGAAGCCATGCCAATTCCTTTGAACAGCAGGTATAGAAGAGAAAGGCTTAGTGCGATCATAAAGAGGCAGAATCTTCGTAAGAGAGCTCAGATGGAAGCCATTAATGGCGGGAGAAGGTCGTCGTGTTCGAGGAGTGGTTACTGTGTTATGAAGCCTCTGGAAATGGAGGTTTGTGGTGGTGGTGGTGGTGGTGGAGGATGGCCGATGAGAAGACGTTTCATGTAGAAATATATATGTGTGTTTGTTTTGTCATGTTCTTGATTTTGGATTAATGTTTTTGTGTTTCTTGTTATGTAAGTAGAATTGTATGACTTTCTTGATTTTGGTTGTTAATTAATTCGTTTATGAGAAGCCCATTTCTTTATTGAAATTAGTAAACTTTGCGGGGAATATCTCTGTCCAGTGTCCAGTTATGGTAATTGTGTACTTAAAAATCTTTATTTAAAGTAGTATTATCAATGAAAGTTATATTCTTTTGGAATCTCAAATACGAGATATTAACTGTTAAATTTCATCGATTAGGGATTGATTTATGCTGCTCTTTTGTGCAGTTTCGCTTCTTTTTTGCTTTTTTTTTTTATCTATGATTTAGTAACATGCTAATTGTTTTTATTTATTTATTTATTCATTTATCAAGACTCAAAATTGGTAACATGCAACTTATGTTTATACTAATTGGAAAATTTTAGCTTAGATTTGATTTGGCCAAATCCAACCAACTTAAAAGACAAATGTATTACACTTGTCATTTGATTGATCATTTTTCCTAAATTTTCCACCAACAACACGACAAATATAAAATACTCGCTCCCTCGTTACACCGTTTTGACCGAATCAAACTTGGGTTAAAATTACCCATATTAGATACCTTTTCTCCGTTAGAAATATACAAAATTCTCAATTGTTATATCTTTGTTTTTATTGTTGTGGAGGGAGTACAAGATAATATGTTACAAGGAAAATTAATGGCTAACATGCACAATTAATGTTGAAAGCTAGCAAAATAACTGAAGTAGAAACCAAATATGCGAGCCAATAAATTGTTCTAAACTTTTATGGGGTCTAGCAAGCATTGAGAAATTGGAACTTCACTTTGGGCCTACAAAAGAATCAAATTTCATGTACAAATTGCACTTGTTCTATCATCTATGATCTATGTATGAGGTTCTTATATCTCTAATTTTAATGGGCTTTGATTTCTTCAATTTTGGATCTGGCCCATCTGCGCCTATTCATCTTGATAAAGTATGATCATAAAAGAAATCTAAGACCCAAAACTCGCCAAATGTTGTAGCTTAGGCCTAAGCAGTCTGATATTATACTAGCTTCACTG
Organism: Lippia alba; assembly: GCA_037834125.1. Classification (NCBI taxonomy): domain Eukaryota; kingdom Viridiplantae; phylum Streptophyta; class Magnoliopsida; order Lamiales; family Verbenaceae; genus Lippia; species Lippia alba. The sequence goes on from JBBMKE010000003.1 coordinate 6,757,796, forward strand.
AGATTTTTGTGTTTTGAGTTTCAAAATGTATTGAAGGTTCTGATTTCTTTTTTATTTATACACATGCATCGCATGTATTGATCGACAATTGATGTAAGGGATCGAAAACTATTAGAAATATTTAGAATCAACCAACATAAGAATTCTTAAAATAAAAGATAGAACTACTAAAGGTGTAAAAGCTCCGGTCAATACAAGATACTTTTATTTCCCAATTGTAGTTTATGTCTACAAATTTTTATACGAGACATTTGACTAAACTATTTTCTTAAAAAAGCGTGAAGGAAACAAGTGCGTTGATTTTCTTGCTAAAGACAGACTATTCTTGCCACGAATTGATGATTTGAGAGAACCCTAAAGAGGATATGAAGAACTTATTTGAGGAGGATCATCCTCACTTTTAAGACTGTTTAAATCTCTTTTTTGTACTAAAAACAATTATTATCTTAAGTTGTATGCTCAAAATTTTAATACGTACAAGACATCTTTATTTATAAATTATAACTCATATTCAAGAACTCCAACATTCAACAACTAGACTACCATAACATTAAACCACGAAATTAAAATAAATGGAACAGTAGCGGGAGCGGGAAAAACTCTTTCAAAGAAAGTGGGGCAAATTCATGATGATTGAACCAAAAAAGAAACCTTTTGACCACCCAAAAATTAGATACACTTGTAATTATTATTACAGGGTTTATCTGTCTTGAGCACAGTGGATATTAGTTTTCTTTTTTAACTTTTAGTAAAAAGATAAATAGCAATCGAGTGCCTCTTTTTATTTAGTTAGAATTTAGAAAAAGTCATTGCTGCATGAACTGGATTGATAATGAAACTTTGGAGATTGTGTCTTTGGTCCATCATACATTCTTTTGTCTCCTCCAAGTGGAATCTGCATCTTTTATTATAACAGTAGTTGTTTGTGTGTGTTCTGTGATTTACCCTTTAAAAAAATGATTTGAAAGAAATAAAAAAAGGAGAGTTTAAAACACTCAAATATGATTACGATTATGAAGTTTGAAACAAGTTAGTTGCTAAACTATATAAATCGAT
>JBBMKE010000003.1:6768051-6785665 GCA_037834125.1 Lippia alba
TCGGTAATTAATATCGGCTTGAATACGATGATGACCAAGTTTAACTTCTTCACAACTCAACAATCTACAGAACGCGTAAAAAAAAATTCGTTGTTCTTTCACCGCTTCTACAACATCTCGGGGCCAGTATGGTTGTTGGAAACGCTGAGTTAAATCAAACGACACATCAATCAGCCCTCTCTCGAAGACTTCTAGCTGCTTGATTCGTTTGTGTGCGGCATAAAGCCGAAGACGCGCAACCATGTACTCTTCGACCTCTTCCTCAATGGGTGTTAGAGGGGGATTCATGACAGACAATTTTTGCACAAAAAGAAGATCAAATGGAAGAAAGAGAAGTAGGGAGTTATGTGGAGGAGATGAGGTGTTGATGAAACTTTTGCAGAATTTCAACGAATTAATAAAGGTGAGAGAGTATGAAGGTGAGTCTGAAGGTGATGCATCCCTTCGTCTTCAACTCTGTACTAGTAGCCAGTCAAACTACGGGAAAGAGTGCACACAACTTTTCATTTAATTCAACCGCCCCATCAAGTATGCATCACAATCTATTAAGTTTGTAACATTTAGAAAGTCGGAAAGGCGTGTCGGAAAAGAATCGCCGTAAAAGAATATCCTGAACCGCCTGTCAGAAAAGAGTCGCCAAAATTTTGTTACCGGAATAAAGTAGCCGGAAATGAGTTAGGGCCGAAAATGTAGACGCGGGAAGAAGAAAATGGATACTTGTGTCCTTCTTCAATTTGTTAAGGACATTATGGTACTTTTGCAGGATTTGGGGGGTTTACAAAAAGTGGATAGGATAATAGAGATGTAATATAACTATTTTTTGAATTGGAGAGTTTTGAAAAACTTATAAGTCTTACTAGAGACCATTTATTAATTTGCCGTACATATAATCCTTTTCCCAACCACTAAAATATAATAATTTTACCTATTTCCATACGTAGAGTAGCTGTATTTCTAAAATGAACTTAAATAAAAATCTCTCATTAAATTTGTACAATATCCACTTATTAAATTATATATTTTAACAATATATATTGATACAACACTTAAATCATATCATTAAAATGTCCCACGGGGTCATCTAAATAGTCGAAGTTTACCAATCATAAAACTTGAACACACGAACCAACATCAATTGGATAGGATAAAACATACGATACTGAAGATCATATCATTAAACTGTTCGATAAGATCACCTGAAGAGGTCAGAGAATAATCTCCATAAACCCTACGACCTAAACATACAACTAATGCAATTCATGAACTTCATTAATTATCTTGTTAGGTAACCTCATCGAACAGTTTAATGATACGAACTCAAATGTCGTATCAATATATAAGTATTAAGAAAGAAAGAAAAAAACCACAAATTGAGAATATGCACAATCTGAAAAACCCACAACATGTCAACAAGAAAAAATAAAGAGAAAAACTGACAAGTCTCTCAGTCACAGAAACCCCACAACCCAAGAAAATGTAATATTTACTGTCTTCTACTTCTCTCCAAGACTGACCAGTCCTTTTATGGGCTCTATAAATTTCCCAACATCAATTAGGAATCTCTGCCAACCCTCATTCTTCTCTCTCTCTCTCCAAAATCAATTTGCTGAGAAATTCATCAATTGGAATTGCAAAAAACCAAAATCCCAAAAAAATAAGAAAGCTCACAGAAAATTTTGCTTTAGGCCTTCAAACTTCACCAAAAAACTGTAAAAACAATGGTTCTTACGGTTCTCTTTCGTGTTCTTGTGCTGTTTGTTGCAGTATCAGCCGCAAATGCGAATTCTGAAGGTAAAGATTGGATTTTTAATAATGGGTTCTTCACAAATTGTTCGATTTTAACTGGGTTTTCTTGTTTTACAGGGGATGCTCTTTATGCGTTGAGGAGAAGTGTGAATGACCCGGAAAATGTGTTGCAGAGCTGGGATCCGACCTTGGTGGATCCTTGCACTTGGTTTCATGTCACTTGTGATGCTGATAATAGGGTTACTAGGCTGTAAGATTCACACTTTGTTCTTGTTTATTTATCATGTTTTTTTGTAAGTTTAATTATGGGAATTATTGTTTGGTTAGACATTAATTTGTTTCCCATGATGGGGTGTTTGAGAATTTCTTGATGATAATGGTGCAAGAAAGTTAGTTTGAATGATTCAGAAATGGTGGTTTTTAGGTTTAAGTTTTGTATATTTTGGGCAGTGATCTTGGAAATGCAAGGTTATCTGGGAAGCTTGTTCCTGAGTTGGGGAAGCTAGAGAGACTTCAGTATCTGTGAGTAAAGATTTTAGCTTTGTCTGTGTGTGTTAAATTCATTCATTTTTAAAGGAATTTTGGTTAGTTTTTTTAACTGAAAATGGTTAATGCTCTATGTTTAATTACCTTGAATATTAATGAAATCCTTCATGAAAATGAGTTTGAAGATGATATCTTGCTTCATATGTTAAAGCTTTAAAGACACAAAAAGAATGAAATTTTATAACTATTTTCTTGTCTCTTAGGTGCATCTGTAATATAGATTGCATAATAGAAGAATGAAACATAGGGTTAACAGCTCTTTCAATTTAAAAATATTTATGTTTAGATTTTTTCAATCTCCTAAAACTAAGAAATAAGAACAAATCTACCATGCTTCGATGCGTTGATATGGGACGGACACCGACACGGTAATACTGACACGATACATGTAAAAGACTGTTTGAATGCAGTGTGTAAACTACTTTTCTTTTTAGGGATTCACTGTGGTGCATTTATTGAAATTCATTAATACAATTCCAAATTAGGTTGTTTGAGTAGTTGGTTTTTAATGTTCACAGGGAACTGTACATGAACAACTTGATGGGACCAATCCCAGCTGAACTGGGAAAATTGAAAAGTCTTGTGAGCCTGGATTTGTACCACAATAACCTCACTGGATCCATCCCTTCTTCCCTCTCTAAACTTTCAAATCTCAAGTTCTTGTAAGTTTCTAATCCTACTTGGGATTTATATATATATATATATATATATTTGGTTCTATATGTCATTTATTTGCATTCGAGCATCTGGGAAGACAACTAATGTCGGTAGGTAGAATTTACATGTCCGATCAATGTTTTCCCAAATACTTGAACATATCTGGTTAAAGTTAGCATAGCGCTGAACTGCTATATATGTGTGCGTGAGTCGTTTTTGATGAGAGGTGTGGTTGGTTTTGTTGATTTTAGGAGGCTTAATGGGAATAGGCTAAGAGGAAGAATTCCAAGACAACTTACCAAGCTTGGAAGCCTTAAGATATTGTAAGTGCAACTCTTACACAAATGGAATGAGAAATTTAGATTTATTCTATTTGGAGACGATCATTTTATTTTATTTAAATTATTAAATTATATTTGAAATTTTTGACGATTTTTGTGCAGCGACGTGTCGAACAACGATTTGTGTGGGACAATTCCTACGTCAGGCACATTCTCTAAATTTACAGAAGAAAGGTAATATGATCAATTTATTTACAAAACGCAAACAAAAATATTTAATTATTTTGGTGATCAAAATTTTTATTTTATTTTATTTTTCTTGCAGTTTTATGAACAACTCAAGACTAGAAGGGCCTGAGCTGATGGGCTTTGTGAGATATGACAGTGGAGATTGCTAATTAATGGGCTTTTTGAGAAATGGTGTTAATAGGGAATTGGGCTTGATCTACTTAGTTGTGGGCTATAGGGGAAGTTATTGTAATTAGTTAGCCCAATTTGAGAAATGGGCCTTTATGATTACTTTGATGGTCTTGGCCAGTACTCTTTATTATCTTCTAATATATAAAGAGAACCATAATTAATGAATTTTCTGAATATATTGACATTATATATTTGAATTTCTTAAAAAGAAAAAAAAAAGAATTTCTAAAATTTTTAAGTGAAGATTTAAGGTAATCCCATTACTGAACTAGTGCTCCTGCTCTAATTCTTCAATCATATAGATAGTAGTAGGCTGTCAATGAGTTGGACTCCGATCGGAATATGAAATTTAGATCTGAATTCGATAAGAAGATCTGATAATTGAATTCGTTTCATTCATCACTAATTCTTTAATCTTGTAGATGGTAGGAATACAAACTTCAGGTCCAAATTCGATAAGAAAATTTGAGAATTAAATTCGTTATGATTCATCTCTAATTCTTTAATTTGTAGATGGTAGTAGCTGTCAAGAGTCGGATTCTGAACAGATTAGGAAACTCAGATCCGGATATGATGGGAAGATCCGACGACCGGATACAGAGTCATCAAAATCAAAACCGATTCAGACCCGATTAGCATATTTTTCAGCTCACGAGCTTACTACCTAACTCATGAACAAGAGCATATATTTTCCGGCTCAATCTCAACTTGAGAAAAGGTCAAGTTCAACGGGCTCTAGCTTAAAGTTTTCAAAGACAAACGAACCTCACGGAGCCCGCAAGCCTACTCATGTTTACAATATAAGGCCTGTTAGCTTCTTAGTTGCAAGGAAATGCTGTTACAACTTTCATTTATAACACAGTTAGATTACAAAATTGGTGGATGTTGCAAAATTGCTAATAATGGCGAAAAAGTAGCCAACTGAACAAGCTAATGTACTTTTTACACAGACAAACAAAATTTGAAAGCTAACAAGTTACTATTCACAAGTTTCTCTGCAATGGCTGGCTGGAAAGTACAGTGTATTCCTCGTCTAAGGTATGTTCATCGAGTTTCCTGCAAAAATTGATAAATATCGGCATCAGAATCGTGTAAATACATATTGGAATTGCAGTAGTACAATTTGCTAGCAGGTATATCACCGAGTGAGAATTTAAAATAAGGAGAGGCTTTCTACTTAAATATACGTATAAGTTGGTGCGTAAGTTGGATCTTTCTGGAGTTTGATTTCATTTTCAATTGAGAGGCAACAATATCATTATTGTTGGGGTAATTACGCTGATATGCCCTGAGGTTTCGCCTAATAACACAAACTTCCCCTTAACTTCTTTTGAAGTCTGAGAAATTACAAAATCTTCTCGTATCAAAAAATTTGTAGTACATCTACATATACCTATCTTGCCCTTCATACAACGTCGTTATGTTTCTCTTATAACTTCATGAAATCTCCAGATCTTAGGGTGTCCCACGGGAGGTTTTTTGAAGTTTGTGTAATTAGACCAAACCTCAAGGTATGCAAGTTTAGTTAGTTATCCCAATAAAGTAACATGCCTCACCTCAAATTTTCTGAAAAAAAGGTGGGTGGAAATCAAGTCAAGCTATAATTCTCACCAAAAGAAATTTTTTCGTAATAATCCAAACAAAATTTCACCAAAATAACCAATAAAAAAGGCATGTTTTAGCACAGAATCAAGTTCCAAATTACCTTTCATTTTCAACGATCTAAGAGGTGGGCGACCCAGTGTGGGCATTTGAGAGCGAAACAGGCGTCAAAGGAGGCGAAGAAGCATCTTCCGCCATCTTCACATTCTCAGAACCTTCCAAAGGAACACGCAATGCCGCTTCTTGTGGACAGCCAGCTGGAATCGAGAAGCTCCTTGAAAGAGCTTGTGGTGGAGTAGGCAGTGTAGAAGCTGGAGCAGAAGCTGCTGGAACTGAGCTCGTAGACATCTCATGCGTCTGTGATATCAGAGGTCCGGAATGAGCAAAACGGTTCACAGGTCTTCTCAAAGCTTCTAAATTAGCTGGGGGTCGTGGAAGCTCGTGAAGTTCACTTATCTTAGGTGAAGAAACAAAAGCTGATGAAGCACGCGAGGATAGTCTAGGGGTGGATGCAGGGCGGGGTATGGGGGTGCGGAGTAGGGACCCAGAAGAAAATGGGGACCGGTAGTGGGTGTGGGCGATGGGCCCACTTGAGGTTAAGTTTGGGTTATTGGGCCATGGCTTTCCGGTTAGTGGGCCTGAAAAGGCTTGTCTTTTCGCTTTTTTGGCAAAGGATCCTACATTTGGATCGCGTTGCTTAAATGAGAAGCCTTCTGATAATGGAGGGGGCAGAGGACTTGGATTTCCTTTGTTTGTGTTGGTGTTGCTGTCTCTGAGTACGGATTGTGCGTCTAAGATGACTGGTCCGGATGATTTTTCAGTCAGAAGTTTTTCATACTTTTTGGGATCCAAGGGAGAGGAATGGCGGTGGCTTAGGATGGGATGTAGCTTTGTTTGAGGATTTTCGTTGGATAATTTCCCAGAAACTGCTCTTCTTGTCTCGGCTGGAGTGGGGAGGACGTATGAAGCGAATTTGCGCGATGGTGAAGGGCCCATTTGGGATGAATCCAGTTTCTGCTCCGGGAAGAGAGGTGCGGATTTGCTGACTCTAACGCCTGTTTGGAAAGAGAAGGAATTTCGACGGGGACTTCGTGGAAAGTCCTGCACATGTGGATAATGAAAAATGTTAATCGGAAGTTGGAGAATTGTGGAAAAAAATCAAGAGTTCTTTACAGAAACGTAAGTCGTGGCATACTCAAGACACTATTTGCCATAAAAAGGTGGCTTACCCGTGTAGCGCTCAATTTGATGTCAGGAGGGGATGGGGCATCAGTACTATCCAACTGCAAGAGATAAAGTAAGTTTTGATTAACCATGCGCGGAAAAGTTCATGAAATAATCGAAATTACTCCGGAAAATATTTATATCAGATTCGAGCTTATATAAGCATCAAAGAACCAAGAATTCTACTGCTGGACGACTGCAAAGGCATGTGAAACTATCATTCAGAAACTCTACATTTTCACTAAGACACTAACAGAAGGTGATTCCCACCAAAACACGAGATATGTTTACAGTTTACTTACCTCCATTGAATTTTTCAATGTAGAGCCTTCCTGTACTGGACCATGGTCAAAACTCAATTCTCCATCGTCCTGTGGTTCAGAATCATCATCACTATCATCATCTCCATAGCTTTCATCGTCATCATAGTCGTCATCATCAGAAACTCCATGTCCATAATCTTTGAGTCCACTAAACTGGTAATCAATATGCTGTTGTTCAGCAAGCAATCTGACATGTGGCTCAATGGCCTCCAAAGATTTGACAGCCTTTTTGAAAAAGGCAAGCTGTTGTAGAAGTGAAGGTCCATGAATCAAATTATGATTTTTAATTAAGAAATGAAATAAATGTGAATTTAATGTTCGCTGAAGTCAAATAACCTGTGCAGCATGATGCCGAGATGCCTGCGTCAGAAAACTACGGGATTGTCCTTGTTTTAGAGATTTCATGCGGAAGACAAATACATTTGCATCTTCGTCATACTCTTCATGGGCTTCTTGCAACTGAGTAGAAGTAAATGATTCACCTTTACTGTTTCTTGACTTCCCTTTCTCTTTTTGTTTCTTTAACAGCTCTTCATATATTTCTCTGGAGTTATTAGTTCATATTAAAAGGATCCTTGTCAAACAGTAAGATGTCAAAAAAAGACTAAAGAAGTGAAACACTTTCAAAATTTGAGGAGGGGGTGGGGGTGGGGGCCTAAGTAAAGGAAAAGCAAATCCAGACCTTTTTCCATCACATCGCTTCTTCATCTCCTGCATAGATAGGAAAAAGACAGATGAAACAGTGGCATATCAGTGTGCTACTTCCTTTTCTTTCAGTAAAGAAGGAAAAGAAAAAATACAAGAAAGAAAGAAAAACTTAATGCGGAGGAGCTCACCTCTACAATGCGAAGTTCATTTAGAAGAGACTCAGATGGGATTGTAATTGTCTGGAATATATGAGACCGCTGTCACACACATAAAAAAATTTCAGTATACAATTTCACATAAGAAAATATGAAATAATTCATACACATCAGATAGCACTCACATAACCATCAACAAGTTTCTGAAGTTCAAACTGTACTTTTCCCAGCATCAACAAAACTTTGCCTGCATAATAAAAGATATTAATTCATTGCATGGAATTAGACATACACCATCTGGCTAATCGTGCGCTACTATGGAAAAATATACGCTTATCCTCTTCAAAGAACTACTTAAAAAACAAAAGAATTGTCTATGGTATCTCATGCAAACTTATATGTAATACATTGATCGTCCCACTTCTTTCTATGAGTAGGAAGGATACTTAGAGAAAGTTTCTGCTTACCACTTTCTTCATCATCATTCAGAGCTGTTTTCTCAAGAAGACAATCACCCATTTCTCTTAGAGATTCCGAAAATTCTGAAAAGAAAGTGCTTGATTAAGAGAATTTCACCAAATGTGGAAAGACACGAATTATTCAAGTTTGTCATAGCAAAATCAATATGGAACAACAACAACTATACACTAGAAAAATCCAGCGGTAGCAATTAAAGAAAAGCACTCTTCAGTTGATTTAACCAAAAGGGTGACCGACAGTTCGAGTGTGATTATAAAGACACATTCAAGTGGAATTCAGATGTTTTAGTATGAAAATTATAAGAAAAGCAAGACCGTAACAATCTTAATTTCAGATCCATATACCATATACACTGTTTGCAGTTGCAGCTGCAGCCGAAAGTAACCTATCATAGCAGTCCCTCATATCATTCATGTCCTGAAAAACATAAAACAAACTTCAATACAAAAGAATCATTAAATGAAATTGAAATGCAGATTATTGTTCATTACCACCAAACAAGCTGCAAAAATACTTTTTAATTCCTCATTCAAGCACCCCCACCATTTCAGTTTTAACTGTTTCCATGATATTCCACCAAATGGTGTTCCAATTCATCAAGAAACTCAAAATAGTAATGTTTATAGCACTTTAGATCACAGCATTCACCTAAAATTCGAATCTTTATGGTAAATCAGAAGTTCAATTTATTAACATACAAGACATTAATGATCACATCCAATGAACTCCAGCAGAAAGTTGACCATTCAAATTTCCATTCATCCTAAAATACCAAAAAACCAATCATAAACACATCAAATTCCCAATCCAAAAACATCCCACAAACAAAATCCACCAAATTCCTCACTAAACACCACCCATTGACCAAAAACCAATAAAAACTACAACAAAATGACAAAGAAATTTGGCGTCCATTACCACTACCGAAACCAAATCAATCGCGAAACAATACCTGAGTAGCTCGAGCCAGCTCATCTAGAGCCAGAAATTGTTGTTGCTTTTGCCCCCTCCTATCGTGTTTAAGCGCCGCAAATTTCTGCAATTTCTTCAATGACGTCTTCATCCCGTTCGATTTTATGCAAAAGACACCGAAACAAGAACCCTCTAAATTCGCATCAGAGCTCAATTACGCGAGGAAAAAAGAGGGAAAAAGGGAAGTCCGAGAGTGGAATTGAAGAGTGGTAACGAAACCCTAGATCAAAATAGAATATCTAGAGAGAGACACACACAGAGGAATTGAAATTGCGGGCAAAGAGAAGAAAGGTCGCCATTTTTGGTTACGTCAAAGCTGTTAGAAAACTATTATCATGTCGGAATCAACAAATTCGGCCTTTTAAAAAAAACAAATAATTATTTTATTACTTTTGTTTATTTTTCTGTTCCTTTTCATTATTATTTTCTCAAGTATCAAAATATACAAAATATAAGTATTATGCACCAAAATTATGAAATTAAACTTTTAATTGCATAGAAATTTATCTTTTTCCTTTTTTTTTCTTTCATAGCCGATTTCTATAGGTCGAACTGGTTGGGTCATTTAACTGTAAATTCTCCTAATCAATGATAGTTACATTATCAAGAATTCGAATTTGGAATGTTTGATTAGCTTAACATAAAATTGAACAATTAAGCTAGGTATATAAAATTTATCTTAATTAAAGCGGTAATATGGGGTTTATTAAGTTGTTTTCTTGACGTAAATAAATTTTGATATATTTTTAGTTGAAATTTATTATTTAATGGCTTGATTTAGTTGGATCTGAATTTTAAAATAAAAAAAATTAATTTAGACTTTAGTCAAAAATATTTTAAAATACATTAGCGGGTGAGGGAAATTCAAATATAGTAGTGGGGACACAAATTTCTTTAATCATAATTACATGAAAAAGATTAAAAAGTTGTACTTTAATATAATAATGCACTTAAAGTGCCCCATTGACCAAATGTCCTTTCTGGCTTTTACAAAGTGTGACAAATACTTTGACTTACCAAACAAAACTTGAAAAAAAAAAAATTTGTATCCCATCATAATAATGGCCTTAATGATGCCTTGAATTTTTTATTTTTCTTTTATTCTATTGAAAATTAAGAACTAATTATAAATAATTTAATAGTTTGAGGTAATTTTATTTTAATTAAATATTTTATATTCGAGTTTCGTGGTGATAAAACTTGGAGTAAATATGATGGAAAAACAAATGATATTGTCATTTTAAACCTTCACATTATTCCAAAAAATAAATAGACGAACAAATATGTATAAAATGATGCGAATTCTTTAACATATGTGTTCAATACGATATAAAACAAAAAAATATTTTAGTAACATATTAATCAAAATCAGCATCTACAATTACGTTTGTCGATTAATATGAAACTTAATATAATTTTTGCTAATTTATTCTACATAAACTATATACTATCCAACAACTTTTGTCTTTTGTGACCAACATTTAGTGTTCGTTAAACAACACAAGCTATTCCAATTAATATAAATTAATTAGATGTATAATGTGATGTATGAATATTTTTAAAAATATTATTTTATCATATCGTGTTATATTGAATATTCATATAGTATGTTATACCCGCAGCTCCTCTCGTAAAAAATTAAAAAAAAAAAATATTTATCTTGTATTAATATCATATCGTATTTATTTTACTATTTCAGGTAACGTGCATCATATAATATATGGTTCAAATCGTGCATGAGAAGAAACAGATGAGGAAATAAAGTGTGAATATCTGCATTATGTGACTATTACCAAGTCTGGTAAAAATCAAATTGGTTTGACCAATGCTATCTACAAATAAAATATTAATTATGTTATGGATTCAATCTTGAGTCTTGACCACCAACATTTCTTCGATATTAACAAATGAATGCGTTTTCATGGCGTCATTCATTAGGTATTTTCAAATAAAAAATGTCCAGAATCATAAGAGTGAGACACTTTACGTCATACTATAAAATATGAATGTAATACATTTCTTGAATTAGATCTTTGGAAGACCATAACAAAACAATTTTCTATGGAAGTATCTCATAGCTGGTGACCAACAACTGTTGTTACGCGTTGGCCATTGTTATCTAACGACTTACTGTATCATGTCTGATATTTCAAACAAATTTAATATCATATCGAATCTAACACTCGTATCGAACACATTTCATTTAATTATTTCCATATGTGAATATCATACATCAAAATTTACCAAGGATCAAAAACTATCGTCAGCAAAAGATGCATGCAAATATACATTAAAATACGTAACCTAAAAATAAATAGGCTCACGAGCAGGCTCGCTAACTCGCGAACAAATAAAACGCAAAGTAGTCGTATAAAGGCGGTCGTGCAATCTAACGCCATCACAACAAAAAAAATTATATTGCAAAAACAAGATTGTAACCTAAAGCCTAAAATCTTGTTCTGGCATTGATTTCAGCTTTTCGCACGCAAAAACTATTTACATCTCTTATTTGGCTACGCTAAAACTCCGAAAACATGCTATCCGGCTCCCGTCTCTCTGTATATAATCAAACGACGACAACTATACATGGTCTGCGATGACCAGAACTTCCTCAGCATTACTCATTTATAAATCCGAGCATTGAATACTTCATTATTTTCGTGTTCACTAAGTATGTTACCGGAAAGTGGTTTAACCAGTCGAGGACATAGGAACCGATCTATGGCATGTTCTCTTGGCTGCACGAACAACGTCTTCCACCTGTGGAAAGACAAATTTATGGATACATTCAAAAGCGGTCAGGAGTCAGGACAAGCGGCATCCGATGGTATTGGATACGTATAATTACGGTTTTCTCCCCTAAAGTTTGATATAATTACAAATTGACCCATAGGTTTGCGCACATTGGCACTAGAGTTTTTTATATGGTTACAGAGAGACCCTTAAAGTGAGGCAAGCATATTTGATTCAAAAACCACTTACTAAATGATCAGTAACAAAAGAATTAACCATCTACAAGTTGGGGGTTCTACGCCAAGTTATAAAAGACAACATGGTTCTATTTGAATTGGCTAATCGCAAGGGTCTTTTATGTAATTTCCCTTGATTCTTAACAAGAGAAGATGAGAATAGAACCTGGGGAAGAGCCATTCGTTCGAGGTTGGCAGCATAAGGCATGGGAACATCGGCTCCAGCTATTCGCTCCACCGGAGCATCCAGATAACCAAAACTATCCTCGATTACTGATGCGCTGAAAAATGAGCATAAATAAAAGAAGACTTACATTTCAATGGAAACATAAAACCATTTCAAAAGAATCTCGATAATATCACATTCTTGTGAGAATCTTACACAAAACGGCAGTTACTCTTATCTGTCGTCGAAAAACAAAGACATATAGAAAGAAAGAGAATGTAAGGCAAACCAGATTTCAGCACCAACACCATGTTGCGGAAACCCTTCTTCAACCGTGACGAGCCTGTTCGTTTTTCTGACTGAAGCATTGATTAGTTCTCTGTCTAGTGGCCTAATCGAGCGTAAATTAATGACCTGTATTCATATGAAGAATCAAGAAACCTGAACTTTAGTACAGATTGATGTTGAACTAAATTGTTGGAAGAAGTATGAGATCCATTTGAGAACCACTCTTTGGATCTTACCTCAGCATCAATTCCATCCTTCGCAAGTATTTCAGCAGCCTGGAAAACAATCGAAATTCAATTATTAAACACCAAACCAAAATTTAAGAAAATGAAATTTGACCTGCAATAATTCGATTCAAAATATAAAGCTTTCTTAAGGATACACAAAGCAACAGCAGTTATCGAGACAAACCTGGAGTGAAAAGCCGACCATCTTCGAGAAAGCTACGATAGAAACATCTTTACCTTTTTTCTCAATCTGTAATAATAAAACATCAATTCATATTCTAGCAAACGATAATTAAGTACTTAACCAAATAAACTCAAAACAGCTAACATGCGGGAACTGTAAGTCATACCTTTCCTTTCCCAATGGGAACTGAGAAGGCTGGATCAAGAACCTCAGCCGAAACAGGAAAAGACTCACCGTACCTGGTGCACGTAAACCGTTATAACATGATATTGAGTTTATGTAATAATAATTTGAGGTATTTTATGCTCACAGTAACTCATTTTCGAGAAAAACTACTGGATCAGGGTCCCTTATTGCAGATTTTAGAAGTCCACGAGCATCTTCAGCTGAATATGGTGATAGCACTTTTAATCCAGGAATTGCACCGTACCACGGTGCATAACACTACACAAAATGGCAAGAAAATAAATCTATAATTATGAGTAATTAGGCTACATTATGTTGTTAGCTTTGAAAATTACAAATTCCCCCTTCTGATCAAAACTAACAAAATTTACCAGGAAACTTAGGTAATGTTGATCATATATGCTTGGGATAATTACACAAACATACCCTGAGCTTTGACATAAATACACAAACTTCCCCTGAGGTTCGACAAATTACAAAACTTCCACGTTACAGAATTTACATTAAATATGGATCCAACCATCTTGATGATTTCATCTATAGTCTTTTTAATTAATACACTCTTCCCTGGAAATGATCAATATTTGACTATTTAATTAATGATTAATAACACGTATTGGGCCAAATCTTAGAGCATGACAGGGGAAGTTCCTGTAATTTCTCAAACATGAGGGGAATTTCTTGTAATTAGGCCAAACATCAACATATGTGTGTAAATATCCCAATCGGCTTTTAATAATTTGGAAAATTTATTATAACTTAGATAAATATACCTGGGAATGCTGAGCACCAACACCAGCAGCAGCACCGTTTGGCCCTCTAAAAACAATGGGCACGCTTATGTTACCCGATGACATGTAATTCGTTTTTGCAGCAGAGTTGATGAGATGATCCATTGCCTGCATCACACGCGTTATGGTTCAAATATGTCATTTAATTTGAAAAATAAAAAAATATAAACACAAACAAAGGTGTATTAAAATATGGGACCATCTTTGAATAGTACCAAAAAGTTGAAAAAACTCTCTCACTCCTCAGTTTTGAAAAACTTCCATTTCACTAATGATGTATTTAGTTACGTGTTTCGTGCAATTTGATACAATATTCTGAAAAATTGGGGAGTGAAAAGGAATTTCACTTTTGAGTTGGGGAGTGAAATGGAAGTTTTTCAAAACTGGGGAGTGAAAAGAAATTTCACTCCCCATTTGGGGAATTTTGAGGAATTTTCGGTTAAAATATTAATGAACATTAAAACTAAAACAATGCATCAAATAATCATTATTGTATATGTCTGTATCGAAATTTAAAATTTCCCCTCCTCGGATCATAATAATGCATTTTTTATTTTGTAAAAATAGAACACCTAAACTTCAAAAAAATATTTCACACTCTACTCACTCTAATCAAAATATCGAAATATAAGACAAAAACGAAAATAGATGAAACGAAACCTGCATTGCGAAATTAAATGTCATAAATTCAACAACGGGTCTGAGTCCGAAATATGCAGCACCAACCCCAAGCCCAGTGAAACCAGCCTACAAAACCATGTAACAGACCAATAATTAGTAAATTCAATCTCCAAAATATTTTCAACAAATTTGCACACCAATAAATCAAACCTCTGTTATCGGAGTATCAACAACTCTTTCAGGACCATACTTCTGCAATAGCCCTTTCGAAACCTTGTATGCACCTTGATATTCTCCAACCTGTAATTAGAAAATAAATTAATTCAACACAATGATAAGAAAATTAACCGAAAAACCTCCATAAAAACACACAAATTAAGACTATCACAACCTCTTCACCCATCAAGAAAACGGTCCGGTCCGCCGACATCTCCTCATCGAGAGCAGAGTTTAGAGCCTCCCTTACATTCATCTGCACAAATCATAATTTCCTCAAAACTACACAAATTTTTAGCACAATCATGGGACTCATATACACTTGTTTGAAGTGTTTCTTTCACTGTACATAAAATATTTTGATCAGTTTTACCTATTTCAGAATCAAAACCAACTTTTTAGTACTGCCCCTTTATTCTTAATAAATGCTACAAGGCTAAACTGCACATAAAACAAAATCATATTCAAGAATCACGAAATGATATTAACACACTAAAACACTCATCAATATATCCATCAAATCAAACCAAAATTAGGGGAAAACTTTTTAGATACATGAAATTCAGCAGAAGAAAGCTCAAGAACATACCTGCTTAGCTGAAGCAGAGTAGTTTCTTGATGATAACACCACAGCCCTCGAGAACTGAAACTAATCAAAACAACTCTTCAAACACAATCCATGAATATATATATATATATATAGAGAGAGAGAGAGAGAGAGAGAGAGAGAGAGAGAGAGAGAGAGAGTACAGGAGCATAGCCAAATTTCTGGGTAAAAATCTTCAACATCTTTTCCCTCTTCTTCCCCCAAAAACACCTGCAAAATACGCAGAAATCAAGAACTCTTAATACTCATCCAAACTCAGCAAAAAGACATAAAGATCACATTTTTGTCAACAATTAGCATATGATTAAGCTAACTAGATTGATTAGAAGTAAAACCCTTTTGAAAAATTTCAGATTGAACACAAATTTTAGTGCTTAGAGTAATTACAAGACTGGGAAGTGGCAGCAGCTTCTTGAACTAATACGATGATGATGATGACCCTGTTTTTGTGTAATAATAATAATAATAATATGGGAAAGCAAATGAATACGTAATTAACGTTAATTGGGCCACACGTGTACTTGATGAAACAAATCTCCGTGAAAAGGAAAAGTTGTACCTCTTTTTCTTGATCATAAATGACTAATTTATTATGAAGTAGGGTTTCTATTAGTTCAATAATTTAATTAATCAATAATCACAACTATAATTGTAACCACAATTAAATTACTCAAAGCCGTCCCACCCTACCGGAAATAAATCATATATATATATATATATAGAAATTGAAATGTCTATTTAAAATTTTAGTTCAATTTATTTCTCTTTTTTTTAAAGGAAACAGAAGAAGAATTACAAAGAATCTAAATTTTCTGTCAGAAATTCCATTGAAACTTCAGGGAGCTCAAAGTTCTTTTGAGAATTCAATCCTAAACGAGCTAAAGAATGAGTCACTTTGTTTCCATATCTGCGTAGGAACTCAAAAGACACCAACGGGATTCCTACCAATGCATCACGGATTTCTTGTAGCAACGGACCCGTTGGGGACCAATCCTCCGCTTCATCTTGTAATTTCCTGATTAAGTTCAAGCAATCTCCTTCCATTATAACAGAATTAGAACCTCTGAGCTTTACCAACCTTGCCGCCTCCACCATTGCCATTGCTTCTACAATCTTAGGTGTCAGATTTCCCTTCTTCCGCACGCTGCTCCATCCCAAGCAACTTCCATTATGATCTCTCATCACAACTCCCAAACTCAGCTCTCCTTCTTCAACAAATATTGCTGCATCAGAATTTACTTCGACTGTACCTACTGGAGGTGCCTTCCAATATTCCAGCAGACGAGGAATTTCTGTTATGGCAGCAGCTTCCCTTACTCGCAATCCTTCGGTATAGTAATTGCTAGCGTAGGTAGATAACTCCAAGGCTTGTAAACTACCACTCATTGTTCCGGTTCTTCCATAGTGCCCACTCTGCAACCACAAACTTATCACCATCCTCCACATTCAACTCATTCAACACCCCACGGACCCAACCCTCATCATCTCCACGCCAATGTGCAATCACGCCCCAAGGAAGACCCACGCACGCCCAGAACAACCGCACCATATTACACCCCACGAACACGTGCTCCAATGATTCCTCGTCATCTTCACACCACGGGCAATTCACCTCCTTAGTGCACCTGCGTCTCCAACCGCCAACGCCCCTTGCATAATCTCCACATAAAAACACGAATTTTGGGCACCACATTCCGATCCCAAATCATTTTCTAATTCCTTGTACTAGAACTCGCCCCACTCCCACCTTCTCGGCGTTGAATTTGTAAAGCTAGTTGGTAAGCACTTTTACCGAGAACCTCCCGTTCTTATTATAATGCCAAATTCGTTTGTCTCTCACATTACCACTTCCTATCGGGATGGATAAAACTACTTCCGCATCCATTTCCCCAAACACACTTCGCACAAGAGCTTCATCCCATGTACTTTCTTCTGACATTATCAATTGTTTAACATAAGTCACCCCATCTCCACCTTCCCCCTCCCCCCCCCAATATCGGCTTAAAACTTGTCGGTCTAGGCAGCCACTTGTCATTCCATATATTAAGGCATGCCCCATTCCCTACTCGTCACATCATTCCTTCTTTCAAAATGTATCTAGCCGACCAAATGCTACGCTAAGTGAGCGAAGAATTCGACCCTAAGGGAGCCTCAAAGAAATTGAGGCCTCTAAAATACTTTGCCCTTAAAAGTCTCGATAATAAACTCTTTGGCTCGGTAATAAACAGCCATCCCTGTTTGGCTAGTAATGCTAAGTTAAAAGCTTTCAAATTCCGGAACCCCACTCCTCTTTAGGTAGACAAAT
>JBBMKE010000003.1:6794536-6808432 GCA_037834125.1 Lippia alba
TGTGACATTATTTCGATTGTTCCAGTAGCCAGAGGAATTCCAACGAGCTACAATGGATCTACCGGAAAAATCTTATGTGAATTGAGGTGTTTTGGGTCCTCTTAGCTTTATGTAGAGGACAGTTAAAATTGTACAAAATTTTATTTTATGTATTGAATAATTAGAATCTTGTAATGTTTTAATCTATTCAATTTTAAATTTTAAGCATCATATATGGTGCAGTCTCGACTCGTATAATAATAATAATAATAATAATAATAATAATAATAATTGATGAGTACTTACTGAATTCTCATTTTCTCTTGTATTTTGTGTTCTATTTTGGTTTCGTATTAATTTAAATATATTTTTATATAAATTCGGAGTACTATTCAAATTTAACTCTTTATCGACTTTACAATAGTTATATTTCTTTTGTTTGCTTCTTTATCGGTAAGACTTTTTTACTGCTCCATTATTTCTACCACTTGAGCATTCTATTGTCCATCTAATTTTAAGGAGCGAGCTTATGCAGAATATCTCGAACACAATTCAAGCGCGAACTTACCTCATTCTATCTCATATAAGGCTAGTCACGTATCCTTGGTCTAGAGCCCCATCAACAACAACAACAACAATGGAGTGAGTATCAAAAACTTTGCTAAAAGATAGGGTTGTGACAATGATATTCTTAAAGAAACTTCTTTTTACCTTAGGTAAACATAAATTAAATATTGCTTATAATAATGTTACGTGTGATTTGTGTATAATTGCTTTCTAATAAGCTTACTTTTTGTAGGGCCAAAATTAAATAATATATATTCTTGGCATGCTTGGAGGTGAGTCAACTACTGCAAAGGGTCATATAACGCCGTTGTATATATGTCTGATTCTTGTACGTAACATGCAAGACCATTCAATTAATTAACAAAATAATTAACTTAAATAAAATATATAAAGGGTACAATTAAAGCACAAAGATTGCAATATTAATTTAATACTTTGTCGTGCCTTAATTAGGTCAAAATTTTGCATTAAGAATAAATAAGTCAAAGTTATATGGTGGTTGAAACATAGTGGAGAATCTTTTAGCTTAAATTAATCTATTCTAATATACAAGAAATTCATGGATTGTGTATGCCCCGCTTTATTGAATGGTGTAAACTAGTGATTTGATATTATGATAATTTGATCAGAAGTTTTTTGTTTGAATAACGGATCGACAACTATCATTAATATTTACTAGAGATAATTTTACACCATAGTGATTCTAATAAGCTTGGAGGATAGATAGGGATATTTAATTGAATTTGTTTGTCACCAATTCAAGGAATCATATACATGGGTTTTTCCAACATACATGGGCCAAGGAATTGAAAATTTATGGTTGTGTTAGCCAATGAAATTGTGTGAAGAATGAAATAACTTGCAAGAAATTGCTTGAATTTTACTAGAATTTTTGGTTTTTCTTTTTTAAGGTTCTCTACTCTCACCAACTAGTCCTCTAATTTCAAGAGTTCAGTTATTTCTGCTCCCCCAAGAAATATATATATATATATATTTCTTGCTTGTGGTTTTAGTATGAGGACTTGCAGTTGGATTAACACATAAATTAATTTAAATTTGAAAAGGGACTAAAATTTAAATTTTATAAAACTTGGAGGACTAAAACCTACTTTCTTGATCTTAAGGGTTAAAATCAAATTTTTATATAATATGACAAACATTGTTGTCATTTCGTAATTTTTACCAAAAATACAAGTACAGATAAATTTCATGTATCAACTGTTCGAATCAATGTTTAACGTCATATTCCCCATTCAATTCCATAGATCTG
Source organism: Lippia alba (assembly GCA_037834125.1). Lineage (NCBI taxonomy): Eukaryota > Viridiplantae > Streptophyta > Magnoliopsida > Lamiales > Verbenaceae > Lippia > Lippia alba. Next base: position 6,796,353 of record JBBMKE010000003.1, read on the forward strand.
CCGATCTTTGGATACTGTTGTTCCTTCTACGTATAAATTTGACTTTCTCTCTAATAATTCTATATTCCATACACATATAACATTGGTTGAGCATCCATGGAAGTTGATTCTTATTAAAATTGCCTTTTTTAGGTTCCAAGGAACCCCATGCTAAGGTGATATATGCTTATATTTGCTAAAGATTATGTTCTTATTCTTGTGCTTGGCAAAAGAACTCTCCTTTTTTTAACAAAAGCTCAGTCCATATAAAATCACAATGCACATGCTCACACTTCACCTTTTCTTCTCTCACATAACTTTTCTCCAACCTTTATTGTTTAATTTCTTGTTGGAGCTTGACTTAGTAGAACAAGTTTTTGCAATAATTTATGTGTTTTAAGTTTATTTCTTTTTAAGAAAAACTTTCTTTTGAAAAATAGCTACAGTAATAGTTGAGATGGTAAATATTGAATTTTGAAAAGAAAATCAAGAGGGAAATGCTTTTAGTCACCATTTCTTTGAGTTTGTGACAAACTCAGAAATCGTTCCAAATGCTCGCAAATTTCAAGGAAAATAAGTTAAAAAAATCGTTGTTTATTGTGAAATAAAGGAATTTATTTTTTGAAATGATGAGAAATTACTAGTTGAAATTTTAGTATTCCATATATACTAGATTTGAGTTCGAGTCTCATCAGATGTTTTTATTTATCCATACATACAGACAAGATTTGAGTTGGAGTTCCATCATATGAGTCCCGTCAAATGTTTTTATTTATCCATACATGCAGGATTTGCGTTCGATTCTCATCTGGTATGAATATCTTCAAACATATGATTTAGTGCCGAAACCATAGGGAATCATCACTAATCCTCATAATCATTTTAGTAATTTAATACAACAACATTTTACCCTTCTTAAGTTCTTCACTCATATTAACATTTCATATTTCCCTCTTCTTTTTCCTCCCCTGAATCTTGATCAAGCCATGACAGAGTTGCCCAAAAACTAGACAAAGATTACTGATTTTAAAGGGATAATTTTGCCTTGAAAACAAAAAAAGACTATAAATTAGTAGAGTAGGAACTCTATACATGGCCATTTCTTAAGATCATTGATTCCTTCTAAAAGTGGTGATTATAAAAACTATTATTGCAACTACTGCTTTCTTCATGATCTTCTGCTTCATTCTTGTTTGAAACCTCGGTTATTCCACTCAAACCGGAAGACGAGTTCGACGGGACTCGATTCAAATCGGCCCTCTCTTTAGCCATAAAATCGTAGAAAACCGGCCCCGAACCCGGTTCTTTGTCGCTATTTTGTGCTGCTGCAGCTGAAGTATCATCATCCATCTTGTTGCCCCTCTTCTTCAAAAACACCCTGCAAAGAACCCAATTTTCCTGCAAATACACAAAATTACCAAAAACCCATCATTAAAAATGATGTAAAATATATTTTAAAGTTTCACAAAAACATATAAAAATCCAATCTTGCCCCTCAAATGAAACCTTCTAATTCTTTACCAAGAGTTTATACATGGATTAAATGGTAAATTTACTAAATTATCTTTAATATTCCATAGAATTCCAATCTTGCCGGTTGCATTACCCCTTCCATACATGCTTCAAAAGATTCAATGTTTTTCACTCAAAATTCAAATTCCCAACTTCATTCAACCAAATTCCTCACCTGAGCTGAATTCTTGGCAGCAGCAGCAGCATTATTTTGCCCAGAAATGAGGCGATATTCATGCATAATCCAGTCAGTTCTCGTCCCTTTCGGAGGCTTTCCTCTGTAAAAAACAAGGGTTTTCTTCATCCCCACAATCTGATTGCTTCTTGAGCTCACAATCTGCTTATCCAACCCGGTTGCCTTCCAGTACCCCGAACCGGTGGCCCGGTTCGACCGGTTCCCATTTGGGTACTTCACCTCTTTAGTGCTGAAGAAATACTTCTCCTGCTCTGAATCCCCTGCAAAATCAAAAGGGTTCCATTAATTCTTCGAATTACACCTTTTTCCAGCATTTTTTCGAAATGGGCTGTTGCTTAACCCTGCAAAGATTTGATTTTTATCATAAATATGATCTTTATGGTAAAATGTTAGTATAGTTTTGGACCTTTAGGTAATAATAATGATGAATTTAACCAACCTGGTAAATCCCAAGGATCAAGCTTGCAGACATCAGCCTCTGAGATTATGGAAGCTGGCAATGGGTAGGATAGTACCTTGCGCTTTAGGTATTGTACCACGAGCTCTTCATCAGTGGGGTGAAATCTGAACCCAGGTGGTAATCTCAGCAACCCATTTTTCACAAGACTAAATTTCTCCATTTATTCTCTTTATTCAACAAAAAAGAGGCAAAAAAAAAAAAAAAGAAAGAAAGAAAAAGCTCAAAATTTTCAAGAATTAAGTGTTCTTGTTCTTTTCCTTTGTTCTAAGTTCTTCCAAGTCATGCAGTCCTCTTATAACCCCTCAAAAGTGGATAATATATACATACACACAAAAATATGTATATATATGTAGATATATATTTTTGTGTGTGTGTCTTTAGTGTGTGTATATTGGTGCAACAAGAACAAGAGAAGGCACAAGAACAAGGGGCCTAAGAGGAGGAAAGCGAGGAAAAGGTTAATGTGAGAAGGGGGAAAGTGAGTCTTCTTTATAGGTAATTGGGGATGTTGGAGGAGATTGAAAGGGAATAAATTAAATACAAGGGAACCCCATTTGGCGTGAGATAGACTCAATCTTCCTCGCATTGACGCTTTTTATTTATTTCATTTCATATTTGTATAGATTTATAAACACCATAGGAAAGTAATTGACTCGAACATAGTACATGAAAAGGTCTATTAAGACCACAAACAACATTGAAGATAGTATATAAATTAAAAAAAGAATTAAATTTAGGGATGTTGGATAGTTTATGCATAAGTAATTGCTATATATTCGGTAAGACTTATGTAAAATGCATGATGGGTTTAAGTTAGAAAGATAAATAGAATGATACGGAATGATTGACATCATATAAGATGAAGAATGAGAGAAAATGAAGCATTTTTTACATTTCATTGATTATATATGAGTCCTTGCTCTATATTCGGTAAAAATTAAATAATATGCATGAAGTGATCAGATTAAAAGAGACAAATAAATTAAAATGACACGAAACAATTAACGCAATCTCACATGGTGAGAGCAAACTAAGCAGTTAGTACATTTTATCGGCAATGCATTAGGTTATTGATAACATGCATTCTCGTATAATAATCAAGAAATTAGCAAAATTTGATAAGAAAAATAACTAAATTGAATTAATGAGAATAAATATATAAGATATATTCATTTATGTTTGTGTATAATATATAATAATGATGTTAAAAATCATACGCAAATGGGAATGAACGAAAACGCCTAAAATTTCCCAACCTTGTTTTATGGGAATAACCGGAGCTGTTGTAAACAAATCGCCAAACGTTATCTTCTCTTTTCTTGCATTTCTATTTCGACTATGTTGTCATCTTTGTCCATTTCGTGATCCCATTTGGCTTATATCATTATATTTGGCCAAGGAAACATTGGTACATACATATAATCCCTCAAAGTTGATCATAGTTTATATTTAGGGTTTATTAACTAACTAACGAACGTTTCGACTGTATTTTGTATAATGTATACAAATAGCTTATCAGAATTAGTCTGGTCGATTAGCGTAAAAAGAGTTGTGTCAACTAACAAGTAAAATAAAATCAACGAGCAATGAACTAATAAAATGATTAAAGCGTGTCTTGTATAATGTATAGAGACAAACGAATGAAAATATAATCAAACTTGATCGATTAGTAAGAAAAATTACATCAACCAATAAGATCAAGAGACTGAGATAATAAGAAAATATATCAAATGTCCTAAATTAAAAATCCAAAGATGTGATTTTCAATACATCTCCTCAACATTTAGTTTTTGGAGATAAATTAAACTCAACACATTATTATTAAGCGATAAAATAATTGAAAGATCAAACATCCGAAAGATTATACTATCCGTAAACGTCCAGAAAATGTATCATACTGACAATAAACATTCGAAAATTATAGAACATACATACGATGAATAACCGAAAGATCATACTGGCGGTAAACATCCCAATTTTTTCGATGTTTAAGTATAACCTTTTCAAATTTTTATTACTTCTCTAAAAATATTATAGTGTTTTGAGACGATTCTTTAATGGCGTTCCCACTCTTTGGAATGCAAGTTTGGAAAAACCGTGCGTGTTTAGATGTGGATATTAGCAATATGAAGCAAAGATTAACAACTAACGTAATTAAAGGCCGGTGGGAGGGGTACATTTGGCAATTCACCCCTGTTCGAATTTCTTGATTTTAAATAACTAAAAGAACGTCAAAAAGAAAAATGAGATACGGCACCGTAAGGGTGAGGTCACCCTATGTCATGCTTATCATAGCTGGAGCTCACAAGGACCTTTAATGGAGTCCTATGTGAAAGGACAATAATACCCCTGAAGAAAAAGAAAGAGAGAACATTACACCACGAAATGGGATTTTTCCAGTGAGGTCAAAATCGTGCCCAACTCTTTGCAACAGAATTGGGATCAATTTGGGGAACAACAGCTGCAACTTACGTAATATGATATAGTATTCACTATGATCGGTTGAGTTTTATATCATTTATACCAATCGAGTCAGAACTATTAAATTATTAAAAAAATATTGTAACCAAAAAAAAAAAGAAAAAAATATATTAATAATAGTTACATGCGTATTAAAAAATTCGAATATGAAATCTCTTTTGATAATTATGATCTGTTGGGGGTTTACGTATTTTTTATACAGTTTTGATATCCAAGTCTTGAAGCTTATGAAAATTATCAATATGAAAATATAACACCGTCAAATCTTCGTAATTGAAAATATAACACTGTCACTAGAAGCAAGAAATTCACGAATCTAGTAGTGTAATGACTTCAATACTATACATCAAAATATTAATAGAAAGGGGCAATTACAAATGGGTCTCCTGAGGTATGGTCTAATTACAAATCAGTCCCTTCTGTTTCAAAAATTACATACAGACCCCTAAAAACACTGTTTTAATTACAAATCAGTCCAGAATCGGGGGTTAATATGTAATTAAAATAGTATTTTTAGGTGTTTGTATGTAATTTTTGAAACAGGAGAGACTGATTTGTAATTATGTCATACCCCAGGGGACCCATTTGTAATTCGCCCTAGTAGAAATGGTGTTATGTCCCTGACAAAACCTAATGAATTTAATTCTTGAGCGAATTACACTCAGGTACCCTGAGGTTTGCCTTAATTACAACTCGGTCCCTCTTATTTTGAAAATTACATATGAACCCCTAAAAATATTGTTTCAATTACAAATCAGTCCTTTTTTAGGGGTTCATAAGGTTCATATGTAATTTTCGAAATAAGAGGGACTGATCTATAATTAGGGCAAACCTCAGGGTACTTGAGTGTAATTTGTCCTTAATTCTTTAACAAATTATAAAGGATGGAAGTATGACATACTGTGGTACGTGGATATTTTTAAAAATATTATTTTATCGTGTCGTGTCGTGTCATGTCATATATATATATATATATCGTTTTATTTATATTGTATCATATATGTATATCATTGAAAATACTTTGAAATTTATCCAAGGAAGATTTTTATGTTCGAAACAACATTTCATAATAAATTCTTGAAATTATTTTAATACCATGCCTGTGTTGAAGATTCCATAATATGAAAATCCCAAAGCCAAATTAAGGAAAATATCGCCATAAATAATTAATAAATAAAAAACAAGTGGTTTGTGTTTCCATATATATATATATATATATATACATACACATATATGTATGAAGTTATAGTGTGCACGGCATGTTTAGCCAACTTACAACGAATTTGTGCATTGGTGAAAAATATATATGCAGTACGTTAGTTGGTCATAATTTTCGTACAAAAGTATATTAATGGGCAAACCCTAAGATGCTTTTCAAGAGGGGTCCTCCAATTTGACAATCCCTTTGAGATTCTTCACAACAAGACTCATCCCATTTATTATAATCTTATCTATAAGAATCCTTGCAAAAACAAAGAACAAATCTTTTATATATCCACATATGGCATAATCTTTTGTGTGTTTTTGGGAGTTTTTGGAATATCATAAGTGAAATGAATAATCTAAAAGTTATAAATGATGATATGTCAACGTCACTAGCCCCTAACCCTTTCCGTAATGAATGAGAATGTGACGATGTTTTCATTGTGAAATTAAAATTAACGTGCACATTGTCGTTCAACTTGTTGTTCATAATAATAATAATAATATAATCAATATATATGAACAACAACCTAAACACATAATTAGGTACGATTCTACTTATTTTTCGAAATGGTGTCGTTTCAAATTAAAGGCTAATTTTGTAATTTGCACCCATATGTAACTAATATATGGTGATCAATATCTTTTCTTTTTCTCTATTTGGCTAATGATTGTGATTAGGGGCAAAATAGTCATATTGGCTAGGGGGTGGGTGAGGAATAAAGTTTAGAGGTCCCCCATTGCCTCCAAAACGACGGGCAACCACGTCGCATTGAGGAGTGAGAGGACAAAATGAGCCAACTTCAAAAGATGGCCCATTTCAAGATTTCCTAAAATCTTTCTTGTCTCACTATTTTGGATCACAAGAGGAAATTCTAGGTGCATTAATCAAAACTACATTTTGTTCAAAAAAAATCAAAACTACATTAATTCAACCCATTCTGAAATGACTTTTGTGCCCTTACCCTAGTCTTAAATTGCATGCATTATATTGTTTGAACCGAATTTGGCTGAATCATACTGCAACGAACTATACGTATTATTATATAATTATGTATACCTGGAGGGAGAAAAAGACTGATAATAGAACAAATATAGTATATTTGTCATGTAATTAGTATGAGTTGGTCGGAGGTGATTAAAATTATTGTTTTCTTATACGAGGGATTAAAAGAATGGCAAGAAAATAGTGTCATAGATTGAGTGAAAGAAAGAAAAGTAATTATTTAAAGATATTAAAATTAATAGTTAATGTAAAGCATGGAGGTGCACATCAATATTTATAATTTTTTCCTTGGTGCAATAAAATTGCCTTTGTAGTTGAAACAAAAGAATCAATGATATCACTGGAGATACAGATTAAACAACTCTTGATATTTAGGATTTTTTTTCATTAGAAAACTTGCTTGATAAGCAACTTGCATGTTTAAATACTTTTGAAACAAAAAATATGAAATAGAATAAAATTCCATTCCACCAAGTAATGGATTGCCACAATCATTATATTCTTAAAACTTATGTAGTAGTTGAAAGAAAAAGGGTAGCTAGCTAAAAGTCCTTTAAGTACTAGACAAAGAAATAATTCATTAATTCATTATAAATTCTAAAAGTTGATTGGTGCGTTGCATTTGATTTTCTCATAATTATTGAATTTCAAGATTAGGGTTCTTCATCATTCCCTCAATCTAACAAATTATATTTCCCGGTCTAGTTGGACAAGACACTTTAAATCCCTAAAACAACATCTATGGTTCAAATATCATACATATAAATATAGCAATTGAATTGACAGGATCTTTCTAATATTGAATCTCTACATTAACCAACTTAAAAAACCTGAGTGGAGTAAATAAATCTTTCATCTTGGCCCAATAATACAAAATAATTGATAAATTATATACCAGATCAAAAGGGTATTTTCTTAAATTTGTTCTAAGTTGAGGGAGAATTTAGGGATGAGAAAATAATATATGGGAAGTTGGAGGTAACGTGGGACAGGTTGTAGTTTAGTTGAACTGGATTCTCATGCATTGACAATTGGAGGGATTCTTGATTTCGTAGAGAAGAGGGAAACCTCCCATATTCCTTTATTCTGTCCTTTTTTCTCCTCTCAAAAATTGATATCAAGAAAGCAATCAAATTTATATCAATTTCTTTTTCAACTTGAATGTCTCATTTTGAATAGACATAAAAGAATGAAAAACGTAAAGAATTTTGAGTATTTTTAGCCCTTTAACCTTAAAATACAAATCTACATCACACAAAGACTTTTGGATTAAAAGAAACGTAGTAAACGAAACAACTAAACACTTACTAACGAGGTTTCGTCCCCGTTTCCCTATACAGAGTGATCTACTAATCGTCATCCCAAAATTGAATTCACTTTGTCTGTCAGGCATAAATCAATCAAAATATTCGTTTGTAAATGATGACAAAAATTTCATAGATAGATCTAAATCAAGACCTTAAGTACCGTTCATCACATTCTTATTACTGAATTATAATTCTCTATTAGCATTCTCAATCAGGACCAAACTCTTCTTTTGTAAGAATACGAGTTTTGTTTTCTTCAATCTAGTAGAGTTTACAGACTGTAGTTCCTTATTTGTAACTTCAGAACAAGTGATTTCCTTCAAATGTTGAAGTGACCTTTCGAAATAGAAATCGAGACAACTGATCAAAAAATTTAATTAGATCGGTCCCAACTCAATAACCGAACCCCCACGTTTGGATCTAAGAATGAAACAAAAATAAGGAAGGTGGAAAGAAAAATCAAAAGAAAGAATAGTAGTGTTTTGATGGAGGGGAATTGCGGCTGTGTGTTTTCCTATTCGTAAGTTTGTCTGATTTCTTACAATTGTTGTTGTTGCATTGTATGGGTCAAAGAGGCGTTTGCGTGTGGATGTCGAAGAGGATTTTAAGGACAAAGTATAGAAAAAAGAATTGCGTCAAACTCTGCAATTATTTGTCTTTTTCACTCAATTAATTTTCTCTTTTTATTTCACATGTTACTTTTATTTTTATTTTTGTAACTTTGGAAATACATCACATGTGAGACACACAAAGTCCTAACAAATGATGATACCTTACTTTACTTTCTAATCTCACATGAGGGGAAAAGAAAAGAAAAGAACAGAGAAGAGAAGAGAAGCATATAATTAGTTTATAGTGTAGTAGAGGTCAAATGAAAAACAATAACTAGAAGTGTTTGATTACTAAAGTCTGATACTTGTGAAATTAAACGCCACATCTTTTAAGTAAAATTGAAAATTAAAATTTATCATTGTATACAAAGAAGTTGCATCAGAAAAGTCGTCAATATTTTTGAGTCTTTACAACATTCGGAATCAAAAGACCAAAAAAAATGTCCTGAATTGGAGAAAATAAAATTAAGTTTACTATTAAATTTGATTTCAATTTTAGATCTTCTACCGCTATAAAGTAGTTTATAAATTAGATACTCTAGAAAGTTACTAAATGTGTTTGAGTTCCAAACTCATTCTAAATTTGTAATAAGTATAATTAAAGTAAAATGATACTTGCACAACGATTTAGAAAAAGAATATAATAGTTAATTTGTTCCCAAAAAATAAATAAAAAATAAAAAGAATCAAATAGCATCGAGATATTCAACAATATTACAATTATCATGGTAAACAATTGAAGTATACGGAAATTTAATCTTAAATTACCATATTGTTTACGCACACGTTCATAGTCATATCACATCAAAATGTATCATAACATAACGCATATACCTCGCACACACATTCATACTTATCACACATATATACACAGACACGTTCTACACACATACTCACAAGTACATATCGTACATATACGTATCTTATCCACAACATAACACATAATCACACATATTCGTATCTCACACGTATTTATATATACTTAAGGCTTATATTCGCATGCATACATACCGACACGTTTCATTAGGGTATAAGTATAAACAATGATATATTACCATATTGAGTTATTTATTATCATATTAAAAACTTGCCACCTATGATGATATTCATATCATTGCTAATGGATTTATATCCCTTCCAAACTTTATTATAATTAACTTGTGAAGTGTAGCTAAATTGATGCTAAAGTTGTAACTCATGCGAGTTATTAAACTAAATCCAGAACTGCAGAATCGTGAAGCAAGTTAACTATTAGACCAAACATTGCTGTTCTAATTAGACAAGTAATGGTGTAATTAACATTTAACCCTTTAACTAAAGCAATCTCGACTAAATTTTTATTGGTATAGCGAGACGAGATGCTAGATCTTTAAATGAAATTTAATGTTCTGATTATGACTTTATAAATTGAATAATTGATTTGAGATGATCGCCTCCATATTAAGCATTGATGGATTCCATTTACGGGTGGCGTAGCTAGAACTAGACTACAAATAGGTTTGCCAGCAGCAAGCTCCACAGAGTTAAAGGTGTGGGGAGATCTGAAGATTAAAGACCATTCCCTCACACTATGAATTCGGGCAGCATATAACAATATAAAGATCTTATAGATAAGAAAGGATTAGAGGAAATGTGATCATGTAGAGGATCATGCAACAAGATTAAAATTCTAATTGGACTTTTTTCGATAAAAGAGAATCTTAGGTAAAAAATTAGGTTTAGAGAAAACAAGAGTATAAAAAAAAGTGGAGAAGGTGATTAGAGTAGCATACATCAAGAAGTTATAATACCCGAATTCAATAAATAAAAAATAAAAATATTCTCGAATTTAATTTAAACTTAATTGAATTGCAAAAAGGAAAAATAAAGGTAAAAACGATGTGGAAAGAAGGACAAGTCTTATAATGTCAATCATTTAGATATTATGCTATTTTTCCTTTGTGCCATTATTACTTGTGTTTCAACTTTCCATGGATATATCAAGTTCTAATTAAGTAATTATAACCGTCATTAATGATACATATAAGCACCATCTCATTGGCTGCACTTCCCCAATGATTAAGGAAATCAAGCAATTAATATGTGCAGTAAAGAAAATAGACAAATTTGATGATTAATTAGGTGGTATAACATTATTTCACAAGTAACATTGCTAAATTTTGTGCATTGGTAAACTTGACCTTTACAAATGAAGAATTCTGAATTTGATAAATAAGCTATAGAATACACCAACATCGTGTTATCATCTGATATAGATATTTATTATATATACATCATGGATTAAGCGATACTAAAATATTTGTTATCATTAAGAGATACATAAATAAATCAATTATAAATAGAAGATTAATTCATAATAAAGTAGTTAGAAAATCAAAAATAATTTCAACGCAAATGAGTAAAATAGGAAAAAACAAATTTCTAGAAAGAGGGGCAATGAAAATTCAAAAGTTACAATGATATCCTTGGTTGACCAATTAAGAAATTATTGGAATACTTTTAATGGTGAGCTACTTTTTGCTCTTTCTAAAGCTAATAATAATACTAAAAAGAAAAATGTCAATCCCATAAAACTTTCAAAGGAAGCAATAAGCATCATGAGATCAAGATATAAGTCATAGTTTGAAAATTAAATGCATATATGTTTTATATCCTATAATGGGTCGAGTGGGGTGACTAATGTATATATCTCTATTTATCAATGATAACTATGTATTAAAAAATTTAAATACGAAATATCTATTTAAGGATTTTTTTGTACGGATACCCCCTGTGTTATGCCTAATTAGCACTCCAAACCATGTGATTTGACAATTTTCAAAGAAAACCGTGTGATTATATGAATTAGTACGGAAAACCCTGTGATTGTATTAAAGTTAGTACTCATCAAAACCTTACAACCATAGCTGTAGGGTTTGAAATACTAATTGAGTGATAATTTATTACAATCACGGAGTTTTTGGTGCAACCAACTATCGATTTAAGCTAAGATAGATTCGAACCGTTAAAATACACGATGTTAATTAAAAGAGGATATATCAACCAAAAAAAAAAAAAGAGGATATATGGTATTTACTCATTATGCGCACTAGACATGAGACCACTTATCTAAGGAACAAAATGAGATGTATGATAGTTTACCCTCATCACAATCTTATCGGATCAGGGTGTAGAGACTCATGAAGTGGGCGATTCTACCTTTTTGAGTGCAAGGATATATGATATTGAGTATTGACTATTTCATTCTTTGAATTAGGTCCAAATAGAAGGCTCAATAAGCCCACAGAAATTCTAATGCAAAAGCCCCACTGCTTAAAAACTGGTC
>JBBMKE010000003.1:6838693-6849570 GCA_037834125.1 Lippia alba
TACGCGGCATACTTTTCAGCAAATCGAGAAAATTCCAGGTAAGATATCTCTTAGTAGCATCAGGATTACCATAGATACAAGTGAGATGCCACTCTATCTGATAATTAGGTGTGTTAACCATAACATCAAAGTGATGCTTAGAGTAACTAAGTAAATCAACCGATAACTCCTTACGCCACCAAAGAGCTAGCCCTCAACTTTTCCCGACTGATTCCACGCATAATCAAAAGAAACCCCATTTATCCTGCAAATTATCCATCCGCCTCTTCTTACTCTTTGTTTCGGATAGGAAAACAAGCCCCGAGTCAAATTTACGAAGGTACTCCTCCAATTCGTGAACTGCCCAAGCCCGACCCAAACCTCGGCAGTTCCAGGCGATCAGATTCATGATGATCAGTGGGACTGCAAAGCAGCAGCTACCGTTATAGAGATGGCATCAGATTCTATCAATGAAAGGTTGGGTTTTTTCAAAGAACGAGAATCTAAGTTTATCTCAGGGATCACAGTAGCAAGTCTCTTTCCCGGGTTATTAATATATGCTTCAGAGCTGATCGGGGTATCAACAAGCATGGTATCGGCATATTGGGAGTATGATGTAGGAATGTTATCTATCTCAGAGGTTTTCTTGGTACGGTGTTTAAGTTTTTTGTTTAGAGAAAGTTTATTAGGCTGGATCGGTGTGTTATTTTGGGTATTTGGTTTATGGGGATTATGAGTGAAGATGAAAGTCGGGTCGTGGCTGGGGGGGTTTATTAGAGAGAATGTAGACAGGGCTGTCAACGGGTCGGATTTGGACCAGATCTGAATATTCCGGATCCGAATCCGATAAGGATATCCGATTATCGGATCCGAGTCCGAATCGTATAGGATTTGGATGCATGAATATTGAGTCCGCATAAAATCGGGTCGGATCCGATCCGATAAAAAATCCGACCCCGATTAATAATAAATTTTAAGATTTTTTAAAGAAAAATATATCTACAAAAAAATTAATATAAACGTATAATAATTATTATTTGATTTTGTTAATTATTATTTCTACATGTATTTATGTAATATTGTTAACTTAAAATTAATAATGAAAGATTACCTATTATTTTAAGATAAATATCTAAAGAAATATTATTAATGCAATGATACATAAATTGGAAGTTTAATTTTTAATTATTTTTATTAGTATTCTTCATTAATAAAATAATTAATATAATAAAAATATTATAATTAATCAGATTCGGATCATTAACGAATCGAATTCTTTAATTCCATATTTGCTCCATTTATTTCGAATAACGGATATTTATAAGCGGATATGATCCATCGAACTTTTTTATCGATCGAATATGTAAATAATCGGATCAGGTTCAGATCGGATTCGGATTAAAATCCGACCCATTGACAGCCCTATACTGTTTTGATTTGGGCTCACCGGGTCCAAGATACTGGTTTTACTATTAATCGGGTTAAACTGGGCTAATTGCCTTTTAATTTCTGAAAGAGGTTTAATATGAAGAGAAGGTGGTAACGTGGTTATGGGTGGGAATCCGAGCATAGAATGAGATGGGGTGGATGAGGGAATTTTGGGTTCAGGCATGATGTTTTTGTTACGTTGGGCAACAGTAGAAGTACTAATAGATAATGATTTGGATAAGCTTGGGAAAATTGGTAGAGATTGAAGACCGGCATCTGGGCAGAAAAAAAGACTTCTCTGCATTGTTTGTTCCTGAATTCTCGGGATTGGCATTACCAGAGCCCTCTTCCCCTAAGTTTCTGATGGAGGTGTTCGGATTGGCGCTAAAAGCGCTTTTAAATTTCGGTTTCAAAAATTTTCTGGCCGAAACTTTATCGGAATCTTTCCACCCTGTTTTTCCTGAGTCCAATGTCGCGCGAACCCATGCACCATACGGATATTCATCCTCCTCTAGTGAGAAACCCTCCTCACATTGCTTGGGCAAGTATTTACTGTTCCTGATTCTAATTGCTCTTTTAAGTGGTTCCTCCATATTAATGTTGACCTTCAAACACATATGCGGACTAAATAGATGTCCTCCCTTCTTCCTTTCATCAAAGTCCAGAAACTTCCCTATTTGATTACCAACGAATTCCGCCATAGAAAGAGAATGTTTATTCAACGGTAAACCTTCAACTTGGACATGGAATGCACATAGAGATAAATCACAACTCACGGATCTAACAAATCTGTAACCTCTCGGAGTATTAAGTAAATGTTTCTCAAACGCCCATGGCCCTCCATTCATAATCCTTTGGAAATCCACTTTATGATTTAGAATAAATAAGAATCGCCTCCCGTCGAGTTTCTCCACACTCATCCCTCTGATCGGATTAAAGATGCCCTTCATAGCATTCTGGAATGCATCAAAACAAAAAAGATTTTTTCGAAAGAACCCTCCCCACAATAAGAAAATCATTAGGACCTTCACTGCTCTTCCAAACCGCCTCCAGGACAATCCTTCCCAAATCTTCAGTCGAGGTTAGAGCCAACTCCTTACTCAACTGATCTATATCCTATTCCATATATCGATAGTATGCTGATACACTAAACAGGAGTCGAGAAATGAGGCCTCAGAATTGTATCTTCCCTGAAAAGACAAAGCAAAGCGCAACGTCAGTATATTAAAACGAACCCTAGAACTAAGAAAGAAACAAGGTGGATTAGAGTAAAGCGTATGAAAGAATTTCGTGTCGAGACTGGCCGCAATGTTGGACACTCGTGTATCGCTCCCTCACTCAACTCTCGAAGAACACTTTTAGTTGCCGGAACGCAAATCGAACTAACAAGGCCACACGGGCAGAAAACTCTCAACCGAGAGGAAAAATTGCAACACAAAACACTGATACTTATGTTAATATAAAATTAGTAACTCTTGCACACTTCATGTGTGTGCAAATATTAAAAATTATAATTATTTAAATATATATCAAAATAAAATTTTTATGTCAATATTTATTTTATAATTATTTTAATATAATTAAAAATATAAAAGTTAATATAAAATATAAATTAGAAAATATGGGAAAGAATAAGAAAATATATAATTCAGTGAGAGTAAGGTGAAAGAAAAAAAAAGAAGTTAAGAGATAAATATAGGATAACACGTTGATAGAGAACAAAAATAATAATAAAAGAAATTAATTTTCAAGTCCAAGAGACCAAAGCGGTTACTCTAGTGGTCTCTCATTTAATATAATAATATAGATGATTATTCTAATTAAAATTTGATCTGACCAAATTAGTATAATTAATGAGGGGAAAATATTTTACACTTATCGTATGATTAACATAAGAAAAATAATCAATCAAATAAGTATAAGGCATCTATTCATATAATTAATTTTCTACCAATATATCTATATTATATATTAAGCCACAGAGACAAATGTGGACTCTTGGACTTGGTTTCTAATATTTTTTTCTATTTAATTAATTAATTTTTTCATTACATAGAGAACGTGTCCGAATAAATTATTAATGTCTTAACTTCATTTTTCTCTCGACTTACTTTTATTCTCGTTTTTTATATTTTGTTTTATTTTTTATATCCTATTTATTTTTAATTTATATTATAACTATTTTTAATTAATATATAATTATTAAATTTATATTAAAATAAATAATATATTTGAATAACAATACTAATTTCTTTGCATACACATTGACTGTTCAAAATTTCTAATATGTAATTAAGTTCAACGAGATGGGTATGAGCTAAAAATTTTCCCATGTAACCAAAACCGTTTACATTTCAACATTTGCATATTAGTTTATCATTTTATTGATGAAATTTCCATCCACAACCTCACCACTCCATTAGATCAAGATTATGGACAACCACAAACCACAAATTAGGACATTGAGTCAATATTTATTCTTCAATCAAAAAGTGGAGAGCACAAAATTGTAATAGCTTCTCAACCGGGTCAACTTTCAACCATAACCAACCAACCTCCGAAACATCAAAACAAATTAGAAAGAAAAAAAGACAACAAAAAAAAAAAAACATCTCTAATTCACACATTATCCAACAATAATGCCTCTCATTTGAACCTACATTTCCTCAAACCCTTTCTCTCTTTGCAATTTTTTTCCCATTGACAGCCAAAATAAGGGGAAAATATTCAAGAATTGGCACAGAAAGAACACACAAATAGAGAGAAAGAAAGAAAATGGACAAAAAATCCCTCGAAAATTTCAATAGTTTTGAAACACGGGATTCAGGTTCGGGTTCGAGTTCGCGTTCGAATTCACGTTCAGGTTCCGGCTCGTTCGGTAGAGATGCGCTTGAGGAACACCAAAGACATGATAGTCGAGAAAACTTTGACGCGTTTGATTGGGTTCGAGTCTCAGAGGAGATAAACGAATTCATCAATGTCTTGTCAGCTATTGAAGATAAAACAGCATCCCTGCCTGAAGTCGCGGATGCAATAAAGAACTTCACGAGGTTTATAGAATTAAGGGTCTTGAAATACAAAGCAGCTGAAATGAATGAGAAATTCGGGAAGGTTAATGAAGAGGACAAGTTCTTCATTGAATCCGTGAGGAGGTTGTTCAGATTGACGACTCTGTTGAGCGAATTCTCGTCGGATACGGATACGAATATGACGTCCGTGTTGAATCAAACGAGCGTCGCATTGCAACGTGCGATGGTGTTCTTGGAAGAGGAATTCAGGGTGTTGTTGGATGATTCTAGGAATCGTGACCCTGAACACGAAAATGTACAACATGTTGGTAAAACGCCGTCGTTTAGTTCGAAGAGTCATCACGGCGAGCATTCCGAAGGGTCGGGCCGGCGGGAGGAGGACAGTTCCGGGGTGGCGGAGGAGAATTATCCGGGGTATTCCCCGGAGGCGGTGGAGAGGATGCACGACGTAGCGACGACGATGATCTCGGCGGGGTACGAAACAGAGTGTTGTCAGGTGTATTACATTTCGCGGAGGAACGCTATTAGGAATCGAATGGGGAAATTGGAATTCGAAATGGTGTTGAACATGGATGATGTTGTTAGATTGACGTGGGAGTCGCTGGAGATCGAGATCTCGCGGTGGATCAACGCGGTGAAGACGTGCTCGGAGGTCATCTTCCCCGCGGAGAAGAAGCTTGGGGAGTCGATCTTCTCCGATTATCCCACGGTTCACCGCAACTCCATGAGTGGGATCGTCCGCATGGTGGTGATACAGCTCCTCGACTTCGCGGAGGCGACGGCGATGGCGAAGCGGTCAGCAGAGAAATTGTTCAGATACCTCGACATGTACGAGGCTCTGCAGCAACTTATCCCGACGATCACCAGGGAATCTTGCTCCGAGGAGCTTATGGGAGAGGTGGCCGCCGCGGTGGACCGCATCGGTGAGCTAGCGTCGTTGATCTTTTGTGATTTGGAAAACTCGATCCAGAGCGACATCGCCAGGGCGCCGGTTCCTGGCGGGGCCGTGCACCCCCTCACGCGTTACGTTATGAACTATTTGAAATACGCGTGCGAGTACAAGGACACCTTGGAGAAGATCTTCGCCGAACAATCGCGGTTGGAGAGTAGATACGCCGCCGTGCCACAGAGCATCTCCCCCCAGGAGCTGGAGAAGGAGAGCGAGAGCCCCCACAACTTCCAAACGGTGGCGAACGCAACGCCGTTTTCAATCCAGGTCGTCGCCGTCATGGATCTCCTCGATGCCAACCTCGACAAGAAGTCGAGGCTCTACAAAGACGCGTCCCTCCGCCACATTTTCCTTATGAATAACGGCCGTTACATCCTGCAGAAGGTCAAGGGCTCGGTGGAGATCCGCCAGGTGATGGGCGACATATGGTGCAGGAGAAGATCGACGATCGTGAGGCAGTACCACACGAACTACCAACGCGAGACGTGGAGCAGGGTGCTGCAGACGCTTTGCCACGACGGCCTGTTGGCCAACGGGAAGGTCAACAAGCCGCTCCTCAAAGAGAGGTTGAAGGTGTTCACGACGGTGTTTGAGGAGATCCACCGGACGCAGAGCGCGTGGATCGTGAGCGACGAGCAGCTTCAGTCGGAGCTGAGGATCTCCATCTCCGGGGTGGTGATCCCGGCATACCGGTCGTTCGTGGGGCGGTTCCGGCAATACCTGGACAGCGGGAGGCAGGCAGATAAGTACATAAAATACCAGCCGGAGGACATTGAGACATTGATCGAAGGATTGTTTGATGGAAATACCAATTCAATGGGGAGGAGGAGAACATAGTTTTGTCATTAATATTAACTGGTTTGAAGGATTTTATTTGTTGATAGATTAGTGTAAGATGATTGTAATTTGTTTGTTCTTAATTTTGAACTTATTTTTGGTTTCTTTTGGTCATGTAATACTATGAAAATTATGTCTTCCCTATGTGCTTTGTTTGAAATATCGAGTTTGAGTTGAATCTAGTAACGGATAATGTTATGGGAACAGAAGTGATGACATGAAAGAATTCAACTTTTCCCGGGACGTTAAGATCAATTGGGCTGGTTAAGTCGGTTTGAACGGTGACAGTAAGTAACTAATACGATGAATATATTGTTATGTTTATCGTGTAATTTGTATTTTCAAGCAAAAAATCAGATTATGCGACAATTTTAATATATGAGTGATTAATTCTGATTAATCAGATTATGTGAGTATGTGTTTTACTATGGGTTTAACACAATTACAATGCAATTAACAAACTTGGGAATAGAGTTTGAGACAATGCAAGAAATAGAAATTCTTAAATGATCGTTATATCTAAAACAACATTCCTATTAATTACTTGAGTTTTGCAATATGATTTATCACTATATTTGAATATAAATAAGTATTTATAATTCTAGCTCGTTTTTAAATTTAGTAACCTCAGCCTAACCACGAAATAAAAGCTTCATATATATATATATATATGTTGGACAACTTTAGATTTGTGAATCGATCCGAATTTTAACATATTTATTTGATAAAAATATTTAATAGATCATTTATCGATTATTAATATTTATTATTCCAAATAAATGGATTGCATATGAAACTTAGAAATTCGATCAGGTTAAAATTTTGATTTTATATATAATATTAATTAAATAAATTATTTACTAATAAAGAATTTAAATAAAATGATTAAAATTAGAATTTTTAATATTTCTCACGTTAATGATGATATAATTTGATAGTTTATTCTATATATCTATATATATATATATATATATTAATAAATTTAAATTAATTTATTTTAAATAAATATAAAAAATATAAACAAAATCGTTATATGATCCTAATAAGGCGAAAATAGGAGGTTGTGACTAGGCTCTACGTATTCTCTCCACATTAGGCTAGATTTAGAGGATAGAGCCAAGCCACCCTTCGCATTCGACCCAACCATTACTTCCCTTGAGCCAACACTTGGTGCCTAGCAAGAGGGAGCCTTTGCATGTCGTACTTAGGGGTGGGCGTCGCGTCGGGTTTTGCGGGTTCGGATAATTCGGCTTGGGTATCCGAAATTTCGGGTAGCATTTTTTGCTACCCGAATCCGATCCGAAATTGTCGGTATCTGATCGGTTCGAATTCGGGTACCCATCCATTTTTCCTTTGTTTTTTTATGCTATTTTTCTAGATGTTCCCCAGCACAATTTCAGCCTAATGTTATGGAGATTGGAGATTTGTTTTTCCTTTGAATATCCTTTTGCAGTTCTAGAGATTTGTTTTTCCTTTGAATATCCTTTTGCAGTTCTATCTTTCCTTTGAATATCCCAAACAAATAAGAAGAGCAGATCGATTTTTCTTTCTGAATATCCTCAAATAAGAAGAGAAGATTTGTTTTTCCCTTTTGCATATTTACGATATATTTTATCCATACCTTTTATAATAGGGAGGATTATTCTTCTCTCTCCCTAGTCGCTGCGCTTTTCAGAAAATTCATAATAAGAAATCCTTTATGAACTTAACGGTCTCGAGGCGGCCAGTGATGGTATCGAGACGACGGTCGGCAAGGGACAAAGAGAGACTTGAAACTAAAAAGGTCGAGAGGGAGAGGGGCAGAGGAAGTGGCAGAGATTTTTTTGTTCAAAACCCTAAAAAATTGCAGAGTAAGTCGGAAAGACAAGATCTTCATAACTATAAGTATATAATTTTTTTAATAATTAAATATATCGGGTTAATCAGGTATCCGATCGGGTTATTCGGATAGTAAATTACTATCCGAATCCGAACTTTTTGTGCAGATATCGGATCGGATACCCGATATCCGATTTTTTCTTACGAACCCGAACATATCGGGTTTTATCCGATCGGATCGGGTATCCGCATGAGGGCACTCCGACACAGAGAGGCACTCGACCAACAGGACTCTCGAGCCAGACGTGCTATCGACCCTCCATGTTGCAGTACATGTGCATTTAATGTAGGTACCTCTCACAACAGGATGCATTAATTGCAGCCGCACTAGATACAGTGTTAAGCATCCCTGCAGGAGCAGGCGAACAACGCTTTATAGGAAAATCATTATTTCGGTTGTCAATATCCCCTTTTCAAGCAGACAAGATCCACATTTAATTTTTTAGGGTATACTTGCACGCACAAGGCCTTCTTCCTAGTATATAACCCCACCTTTTACTCACAATGGTAAGCTCTTTTGAGCACACTCACTTCATATGTTCCTTTACATTCTTGACCCAGACCATCGTTTGACTTGAGTGTCGGAGTGCTAAAACGGGTTCAACCCCCCATATTTTCCCCGTTTTGATTTTTGAGCTCACGTTTGCTTTTCCTTTTCAGCTTATAGCGATCCAGAGTTGACTCATGCAAACAAATAACTTGAGTGATTGGGAGTCCTCTGTCGTTACGTACATAGTCAGATGTAGACACCATCAAATCCATTAAATAATAATAATTTGTTAAATATATTTAATTATATTTTATTATTAATAGGGTCAGATACTTTATCATATCTGATTCGATCTGATTATATATAAATTTAAAAATAATAAATTAGAAACCTATAGAATTTGAATTCAAATCAAATTACCTGATTTTCTTATTGGATTTTAATCTATAATCTCCCCATTTGGTTTGAGTCTAACCAATTAACAGCCCTAGAGAGCTTCATAGTAGTGTTTAAATTCTTAGGATACAATATTATGGTCATAGCAATGTTTAAATTCTTAGAAGACAATATTATGGTACGGACAAGTTATAAATACCCGTCAATGCTAAGCTAAATAATTAAGAGTTTAATAAAGAGTAATTAATTAATACAATGTTCACTTTTAATGGTTTTATTTAGTGCAGCTCCGAAGTAAAAACCTAGTATGCCCGGAGATAGTGGTCGGAAAATATTTCATGTCATAAAAAGTATGATAATTCCCGCCCTATATTTTATTTATTTTAAATGAAAATATTTACCTTCGACTGCACTAACTAAATATTTCGTTGAACAGGAGACTGAATATTTAAATAAAAATAAAAATATATAAAAATTCTTATTTTATATATAATAGTACATATAAATACTAATTTATATATATAAATATATTTAATTATTAAAAATAATTATTTTTAATTCAAAAAATACACTTTTGACCAAGCTCGAGCTCGAGCCGAGCCGAGCAGCTCGCGAGTCTTGGCTTGTAGCACCCCGGAGCGCAAGGCACCACATCCCCCGCACCATAGCTCGACACGTGCAACGAAATAGACATCCCGCACACGCACCAAGCCACGGCGAACGGCAGATAAGCAAAAACTCTCCTAGACTAGGCGGTCTAGACCCTGTACAGAGTGCGCAACAAAGCAAAAGCGAATGCGGAAGCAACAGGATCAACAAACACATATGCAATGGCCATGGGCCGGCAAAATTAAACCACACGATCACATGCAAACTTGGGCGCCACAGGCCTCATTTAAACTCAATTACAAGCCCGGCAAGGGCAAACGTAAATCATACATACAAGCTCATACTTCAAATCATAATCTTATACAAAATCCTGAATTTATAAATTTAAGATACAATGCAAAATGCAAAAGACTCCACCTACAAGACTCGAACAAAAGACCCGAACAACTCGAAACAAAAACAGCCGCCTAGCCAAACCAAAACCTGCACCTGCAAACTCAAAGAACAAAGGGAGAAAAACAGACAACGAGGAGGGGTCAGTCCTAAAGACTGGTGAGGGGGCTAGCACACGCACACGTACATATACGTAAGAGCAAAGCATATCGAAATTTATACAGATTCATGAACCGGGGCATGGTTTTTTGCAATCTAAAACATTTTCTCCCGTAATAATATATATATATATATAGAAAAGAGTTAGGCCGAAGGCCAAAATCCACCAAATTTTAGTAATTAGGAATCCACGCCCGTTTCACAAATCAAGTGCAAACCCACACACACACGACTCGGTGAGCATGAGCCTCAAACTACCCTTTCTCCGGCCACAAAGGTAAGCTTAAAACGCACACGAATACGGAAAACAAACAGATATACCTTCACCATCTCAGATAATGGAAAGGTTGTGCAACCCTAACCATCCACACTGATAATTGCGGATCGTGAGTTTCGCGACACTCACTCCCCGAGGATTCCATCCCCCACTCGCCTCCCGATGGGTTCTAGATTTATCCTTTCTAAGATAGAGACCGCACTAGGGAGTACCCGACGGCCCGCTGCCGTCCCGGGACTCCTTTCGCACCGAGTCTCCTGGGCCCCACACAAATCACACCAACTGAATTTTCCAAAGCTCTCGCCATTTTCAGAGATTCCACTTTCACACACACTAACTCATTGCTGGGCGGTGGGCCCCGAAACAGTAGTGGTACAGGACCACATTTTAAAATTTTTATTATAATACAAGTATTAAAATATTTCTAAAACATTTTAATACAATAGCGGAAGA